>JAQISU010000108.1:15850000-15955000 GCA_029339505.1 Unio delphinus
AATGAACACTTCGAGTGGAATCGTCACAATATAGGGTAGTACTAATTTGTTTATCAATATGCGTAGCATTCAATGTGACATCACAGCGCGCGACATTCAGTCCGGATTATTTTAGATCACACCTTTAGGTTCATTTCGTCCAAAAATGTCAACGTACTTTAACATTGATTTTCCCTTATGCATTTTTCGAAGTGTCTAAATAATGACCTTCATAAGGAGTGTAGACGTATGATAATATAAATGAAGTGAATACTTCCCACTTAAAGGTATATAGAATCAGATTCTAAAAAAAGGACACCTATTATTAGACTAGTCAGTGTTGAATGTCCTCATTGACTTTGTGACTTGTACTATATGCGTGTTGATTTTATTACTGAAACAATTGTTTATATACATATTTTAGCAGTAGAGTGCCGATGTATGAATATTTACAAATAATTATGGTAGAAAAAAGGAAACTAGATATTATTTTAATATTTATATTTTTTTTAAAAAGTATTAACGCCATTAATTATACCGAGTAACCTGGCTACAAAGGACAGACCACAATTTCACAATAAACAGTTCTCTTGATGAAGTTAAAATCTGGATTTATAAATGAGGCGAGTCCTTTACATGTGGTTGATCTGTAACATATTTCACTGTAACTAATACAAACCAATATCATTTCTGACTTTTATATGTAATTAAAAGCCCCTTAAAATGTATTTACCATTTAAGTGCATTTGGTATGAATTTGACATGCACGCACACACTCGATAATTGATCTGATTCCATTAAATATGACAAAATATAATCTGACTATACATCCCGTTTGTTTGTATCCCTACCAATTTAAATAACGAAAACGTTTAATGTGATAAAAAGTGACATAACTAAGTCAATTTAATCATTGATTTATAATTTATAACCTGACTGTGATCAGAATGACGTTGATATGATAAAAAGTGACATAACTAAGTCAATTTAATCATTGATTTATAATTTATAACCTGACTGTGATCAGAATAGCACTAATATTGGCACTCCCAGTACCTTTCATGCTTAACATTATTTCTATAATAACACGGCGCCATATTGCATATACTATGGGCTAGTTTATTTCCATCAGACAACATAATGACGTAGTTCATCCTATTCGGTAACTGCCGGATAATTTCTTTAATTATATGTCGTTGAGAGTTTGGAATTATATCTCTTTGCACGCATGAACATAGAAATAAAACCGCTTGTTAAATCTACGCGAAAGGCAAATTTGTTGTTGCCATTCTTTTCCTTTGCTTAAATTTGACATTGTACGATAGCGGAAGCAGATGACATATGTATGTAGTCGTGCACCCCCACCCATCTGTGCTGAAAATGAACTTGTCCATGAACTGGAAATGGATCTCGAGCATGTCCGATTTTATCATATTCAAAACTTCCCTCAAGCATGAAACGCGCAGATGATGACGGGGTTAGGGGCACTCTGCTCAGTCAGGTTAGAGATTATAAATTAGTGATTGAATGGACTTAGTTCCTTGCACTTTTTAGTACATTAAAGGTTTTCTTTTTTTTTTAATCGGCAAGAGAGTAAAAGCAAACGGGTTTGTATAGTCAGACTATAATGTACTTTCAAACATGTCATTGTCATTAAGGAAAAATATGTTAATTCGGTTCAATGCAAAATAATTAGATAATAATTTATTGATTTGCATTTAAAAGACACACGCACATTGGCTTACATTGTATAAAAACACTATCTGTATAGCATGTGGGAGGTAAACCGTCAAAATTTGGCATTGCCTAAAATCAACAGCTATCTACATATAGTGTTAACGCTGTACAATTTCGGAGGCAACCCGCCAAACATTTGTCTTGTTTATCTCGAGTTGCTTCCCATTCTGCATGGAACATGTAGTCCTTCACAAAAATTCGTCCTGAAACAGCAAGGTCCTAGGAAAAACTCATCAGTATGTCCCCATAAAGAACAAATTGTAACAGCGGTGGATTCATGACCGTTGTTCGGCCCCAGAATTGTGACTCTAGTTTGACCTACCCTGTCCGCGGCCCGGCTAACCTGCATAACGTTACGACCAACACAGGGGAGAAACAATTGCTGTGGTAGTAAAAGTAATTAGGAAAACACACATTGGTCATTAGATAGAGTCTTTTCCAAAATATACAACAGTTTGCTTTATGTAAACTATATAATCTATACTTGGAGTACAGTCTGAGCTGTGACCCGTGAACGCATTTCGGTGACTCTAAAACACGTACAACGGTTTCCTGTAAGAGGGACAATAGATATAGAATCCTACTGATGGGTCTCTTGCCTGTATGAAGCAATGCAAAATGAAGATTAAACACGGGTTATTTCAAAATTAAAAGTAAACATGGAAAATTAGAATGGTCATGAAGTAATGATATATGAAGGGTAAAGCATGTGATAGCATTGCCAATAGTTACAAAATGCATTATTTTGATTGGATATGAAAGGGGTGTGGAGCATTCAACATTGACAAAAATTAGAAATTTTGTTTTAATATTTCGTGCGAAAATGAAAATGACCTTAGCCTGAAATACCCCTTCGTACATGGACAATATAACTCGACTGTGTCTGGGCTACTTTTGCGTATTAAATATCCCTTCATACATGAACAATATAACTCGACTGTGTCTGGGCTATTTTTACTTTATCAAATATCCCTTCTTACATGAGCAATATAACTCGACTGTGTCTGGGCCGTTTTTACGTATGAAATATTCCTTCATACATGAACAATATAACTCGACTGTGTCTGGACTATTTTTACGTATGAAATATCCCTTCATACATGAACAATATAACTCGACTGTGTCTGGGCTATTTTTTGCGTATGAAATCTACATGCACACAATGCACGCAGATACATACAAATTTGAAGCTCTATATCTACACAAAACGTACATTTATTTTAGCAATAAATTAATTATAAGGTTTACAAGCTAAATGTTTCATTTTTAAGTGAAAAATATATTTTATCAATGCGCAAACGGACAGCCGTAATGTTCCCGATTACAATGTACGATCTGATTCGGGTCTACGGCGTTTCCTTAAAATTATATATTTTAGGAATAACAATTTAACCTGATCAACCGGCCCAAATCGCGACGAAAGATTTGGCTCAAAAAGGTATTCGTTCGGATGGAGGTTACGGAACTCACCATTTGCAAATTAAAACTATACTTTATAGGTGAGAATAGAGAAACTGTACCATTTAAGACACTGCAATCCACCACCACCCTAAAAACTAAATAATTGTAAAAACAATAAATTATGCCTCGACCCCACCCACCACAACAAAGTTCCAGAGTTTTCTGTTTGTCCCAAATCATAGACAAGAGAGGAGGATGAAAACCCAGTCTTAATCTAGGCTAATTATCTGAAAATATCAGTTTATTATGTACGTTCCTTAGTTTATAATCAATTTCTAAAATATCTATGCATGTAAATACATTTTGACCAATCACCAATCACGTTTCCTGGAATATTTAGACGTTAACAGACAATTCAAATAAGATACAATATTACATCTGCTAATATATGACTGACCACTGTTTCGTAGTTAAAACACAAATTACATTTTACTAAATTTCACACACACACACACACACACACACACACACACACACACACACATCTAATATGTTAGATTGCTGAACCTGGCATTTATTTTGTCAGTAATAGAAATTTAGTTATTATCCTAGTTCAAATTTTTGATTAATCATATCTGTGATAAAGGTCTCTTGTAATTATCATATTTATGATAAAGGTATCTTGCAATTATCATATCTATAATAAAGGCATCTTGTAACGCCCTTACATAAATTATATAATCTGATCACTTTTTACTTCAAGTTACGAAATGAGATAGCCCTGGGTTAGTCTGCCCGATAACAATAGTTACACTAAAAATAAAATAAAAATGAGTAAACGATTGAAACTAATCACAAAAAGTCATAAACGGTGTCAGCACAAATTAAGAAGGACACACGATATAGGCAGATAAAGACGAAGTGATTCATATAATTTGTTTGTACTTAGTTTTAAAGCCTTTTAGTATTATATTACTGATAGTAGTGGTAGTAGTTGTGATCATAACACCATTTTTCCGCACACGATAGGCAATAAACATGGCGGCCAGAGTATCTGGTGGAGGAGGAAAAAGTGAAAGCCTCGAAAAAATCCACCAACCCAAGCTTTCTCACATACCCATGGGACTCTAACCCACACGGAAAGAGGTGAGATGGCAGTGATCTATAACGGCGAATGCGCTACGCTACCGAGAGACCTAGTAGTTGTAGTAGTAGTAGTAGTAGTAGTAGTAGTAGTAGTAGTAGTAGTAGTAGTATAAATTGTAGTAGTAGTAATAGTAGTAGTAGTAGTAGTAGCAGTATAAATTGTAGTAGTAGTAATAGTAGTAGTAGTAATTGTATAAATTGTAGTAGTAGTATAAATTGTAGTAGTAGTATAAATTGTAGTAGTAGTAGTAGTAGTAGTAGTAGTAGTAGTAGTAGTAGTAGTAGTATAAATTGTAGTAGTAGTAATAGTAGTAGTAGAGGGAAGGAGGAGGCACGGTAGGAGTGGTGAAGTCAATGGTAACAACATTTATAGGAGTAACATTAGCAACACAGCAGAAATAGCACAATTAGGAAACAAAGTCAGCAGCAACAACAAGAATAACATCCAATTCACGGCAATAGCAGAGTTGTTTGAGATAATGTAAGCAACAGTAACGATTTGGTGCTTCCAGTCGTATTACTGTACTCAACGATATTATATATATATTAAACAAAATCATCGACATTATTATCGTCGTTGTTCTAATCAGATTATTTATTATTGCTCATATGATCTAACTTTAGGGCGAACATATACCATATAACTAAGTTATGTCAATATGAATGCACGAAGAAATCGAGATGTTATCTCGAAGACCGCATGAAGGTTACGACTCGCTGACTTTCATGTGCTGTTTCTTTATCATTCACACATCGCCGTTATGAGATTGGTTCGATAATCACTAGCATGTCAAATACACTTCTGTAAATAACAGCCGATATCAAATTAGGTGGAGAGTGGCCAATTTTGAAAAGTACAATACAAAATCAGTCGAGATGCAACTTGTGAAAAAGGATAAATCATTGAATTTTACGTTCAGCATACCCCCCTCATTAATATACTTCCACTGATAAATATATTTTAAAATAAAAAAATAAATAACAATGTCTTTTTAAAATGTAGTGACAAAAAATCTTTGGACTGAAAAATTTATTTCGAATGAATTCCCTCAAAAGTTTATTCTACTTATTTTTATCAACGAACGGTGTTCTATAGTAATTTGGAAGATTTCCACCTAGTACGTATTTGGGATCATTTGTATCAAATGCCTTGAGAATTTTCGAAATTACAGTTGACATTCTGTGAAAATATAATAAACTATTATATTCATCACACAAGGGCCATTTGACTTGTATACCTTTAAATTGTAATATTTTTGTCACCTTATACAATTGACGAGTACAAGCAATATAAAGTCTTATAGCAATTCTTATAATAATATGTATTTTCTAAGCTGATAAAGGATCTGCGATATTAGTGTTTATATTGTGTCGCTTGGATTGAAATTTATCCTGTAAATATTAAACAAAGGCCCACTGTTTTTAGTGTCTACAAAAGATCATAATATACCAAGAACTCTCTAACGTCAAAACAAATGTACAATCTTCTTACTGCCATATTAGGCAGAAAATATCTTTACGTCATGTTGAATTACGCAAGGCAGTGGCGACAGTTTTATTAGCTGTGTTTTGTAAGAATTGCACACCACAAACATCCTAAATATCTGGGAGTTATTAAAAACAGTTAAATTTGGTTTCAGCTGATATTTGTATTATTTGTAACGTCTACTGTCATACGAAAACTAATTTCTTTAACCATATAATATGCACAAAAAGTTGGCTTGTCGGGGAAGTGAAATATTCATGTGAGATGAACATGGAAACATCATTTTAGTTAATTTGACATTGCCTTGTTAATAAATAAAACAAATCTAACAATTGCACCGAAAATTCTACAATAACAAAGTAAATCTAAAGTAACTGATCGGAGAAATATCCTACTTTCGGCCGATCTGTAACCACAACTGCTTGACTTTTGGTGACTTATATGGAACGACGATAGGGACTCGACGGACTTCATAACTTGTGTGGTGTTGAAAATTGCTTCAGGTCAGAGAAAGGGATATATAGCCATCAAGTACAAACATATTTCACTATTATGTGTATCATCAATATTAAAAGGTATTGAAGTCATTTCGTTTTAAACGCCTACGTAGAGAATGCTTTGAACGACAAAATATTGCGGCGAAATAAGACCTACCGTATATATCCATGTATGATACAGAGCGTCTTTAGAGAGAATCAATAGGATTCTAAAAGAAAGAGTGGCATCGTCAGGTCGCTATCATCTTTGTAAAGTGCGACTCTAAACACATTTAAACGTTTTGTTTATGCTATTTGTCTGGATGATTAAATGATACGGTATAGATGTTACATTAAAAACGTTAAGTGTAATGTCATGGTAAGGCACTCGAAGTTGATTATCCTTTGACCAAATATTTAACGTAAAGTCTTAATAAATAAATACCGTGTCATTAGGTTGAATTTGTCACTATTCAATGAAACCATTAAAAATGATATGAATTCCTTGGCCTGGTGTTTCCATCAACAATATTAAAATCATTTTTGGTGCATACTGCTGGCTTCTCTTTTGTACAACTTCTAATTGCCATTCTTTGGTGCTACAAAAGGCTTACACGGTTGCATTATGTATATACACACGCAATTTGGCGTGAAAAATGGATAATAAACTTGTATGTAAGATTGTTTTTATAGAAACGCAACGTCTGACGTCAGTGCGTTGAAATGCACCTTGAGTTTGTATTTTTCCCGTCATATAAGATAGCAAAGTTCCAATTTCTACCATATATATCGCCAACAAGCCTAGTTATCAAGGGAACTTCCGTTTGGAATCGACTGGTAAGCTGGAGAAAACTTCACTTTTTATTCTTTCCTTTTCTTTTCCTTCTTCCTTCCTCCTTTCATTTCTTTCTTTATCATACATTATTGTCCATTTACATAGGATCACTTTTAATAACTATATTGCATCTGACTTGCGCGCTATGTCATTTTCAGAGACAATAAATATGAATTGTTGGTTTATCACATTGATTTTGAATCAACCGATTATTTAAGGTACATTTTCATATTCTCTCCTAACATTTTGTCAGTCATGTCGGTACGTATGTATTTTATTATATTTGATTTATTTTTAATTGTTTTTTTTTTGTTAATTTTTGTAATTCCATTACATGCTATTGTAATGTAACTTTATTTACTGGATTTGACAGTGTTAAAAAATTCAGTGCATTTCTGTTTGATATACTTTTCGTTCCCAAAAAAATATAAACCTAATGCTGACCTAGTTTCTGATCCTGATTCATAACAAGAGTTTGAAGTAAACAACTTCTGGTAATTTTTATTTCTTCTCAGAGTAAGATTCATAGCGTGAAATCATGCCATACTTGGAGTCCGTGACAAATAACATATATTAATTGGGGTTTTACAGAGGATTGGCCCACATCCGGACATTTGTTTTGCGTCGTAGCTAGTTTTATTATTGATTCGAGAAAGAATAGCCATTGCTTGCCTTAACACTTGAGAAGTTAAAGTGTTTTATGTTGTGATCAATATGTATGTATGTATGTATGTATGTATGTATGTATGTATGTATGTATGTATGTATGTATGTATGTATGTATGTATGTATGTATGTATGTGTGTGTGTGTGTGTGTGTGTGTGTGTGTGTGTGTGTGTGTGTGTGTGTGTGTGTGTGTGCGTGCGTATAATGCATGAAGTAACATTTCTTAAGATACTGATAAACGTAATTCGTGTGAAAAACGAATAATAAGCCTGATTATTAAAAACATTCTATCTGGCATTAACCTTCAAGCATTGATATTTTAAATCATGTGACATCTATGATTTTGTTAAAAGAATGAATATCAAATTTTCTATCCATTCAAAATAATTAGGTATAAGATAGTTTTTCACAAAACGTTGAAGAAATTTATTCCTTCACAATAACAATTTTGTAAAATTGGGGTCAAGAAACAAGTGTCCTAATTATCAAAATTAAATCTGTACCAGTCAGCACGCGTCTCACACCTTTTCATAATAGAATAGTAGAATAACCAAACATGCTATTCAAGCACACTCTTTACTCTAATTTAGCTTTCAAAAATAAAAGCTAAAAAGAAAACCATTTTTGATTTGTTAAGTCAGAGAAAAATTAATCTATCCATCTAGTTATCTGTCTGTCTGTCTATACACCTTTTTCGTTCTGTTTTTTTTTTTATGTATTTGCTTGTACTTTAGATATAAAACTTTAAGCTATCATTTCAGTGGCTAATGTTTTCTTCCCATAGCCATGGTATGGATGTAGCTGACTCTTTCGATCATGAATCTTTCACACCCAAATCCAGACTCATAGCTTATTTAATCTTCCAATCACCAACATCCAAAGTTATTTTAAAGGGATATTTCCTCAGGATAGGCAAAACAATTGACCATAAAAATTTAATTGGACAGTGCGAACAACTAAGGAATATTTAATGACAATGAACATAAAACGAATTTTTAATGAACGCATTGCTGTTGGAAAGGGAAAACAAATGTTTGGACCTAGGCATCCACCTTCATTTGGAATATTTATAACTTTATCTTTCAAAGTTACGTCATGACAAGGTGATATTTATAAATTTTGCACAAATGTGAAAATTTAGTTTCAAACAAACTACTAAGTTGGTCATTGTTTGCAATTGAATCTTTCTCGTTTTACATGACTCCATCTGCTCACCCCACCGCCAGAGAAGATATTTAGGCTTGTTCATGGAGTGAATAAAAACTTTTTTATTTCCTCGAAAGTTGCGCATATATAAAGACATGATTAGATTATAAGGAGATTTCAAAGCTTCTATGTGAATCTATTTTGGTATGGATATATTTTACTTCAAATTCCTTCTCGGGACGGACTGACCGATGGACGTATTTACAGATGGACACGACTTAATCAAGATGCTCTCATTTGAAGCACTGTGTCTTATCTTGGTGCTTGCACACACATAAACGAAACAGATAGTATTACCATTGCCTCTAATATTTTAAAAAATGATTTAATAAGCATATGATTCATACACCACCTATAACATGACTGTATCTTATTATCGAGCAATATTTTGTGTGTATGTGTGTGATTCGGATTTTAACGTAGCTTGAAAAATGTTTCCGTCATATCGCTACGATGTCTGCAGTGTGGCTGTTACTTGTGATTGTCAAGCACTGGAGCATCATGCCGCAGGCATGTGGCACGATGTCCTTCTACCCAGTCACATTACCCTGACACCTAAGGCCGACAAGAGATGGAGGTATCAACCGGGAACATATCCCCGGGGCCCGGGACAGTAAGGGGATCTTGCCTAACGACACCTTTTAATTTTATAAAAGAACTTTTTAGTTTGAATAAGAACTAGGAGATGCCCGAGTGTTTTTTTTTTATCATAGTGCCCGTGATCACTCTCTATGGCCCTGCTGACACCAGGCCCACCAGTCTTAATGTTAACTTCAAAATACTGAGTGCCAAGTGATGTAGCTGTTAGTACCAATTTTTTAAAAAATTCTTTGGTATTACTGGGCCCGGGTTTGAACCCTCGACCTCCTCGACCTCCAACATCTGATACGGACGCTCTAACCACTAGGCCACTAGAGTGGTCGAACAGTTTCCTGCTGTGTTTTCTTCTTTTATTTGTCCATATCGTTATAACAGTCCATTAATTAATTAATTAATTTTCACAACTATTTAGATACAGAGTTTTGTTACGATTATACATTTTGGAACATAATTTGTTGAAAAATGAATGACCTGTTTGGTAGACAAGCCGTAGACAGTACATACGACTTACAAGGAAAGCTCGAAATAAACAATGACTATTTTCAAACATGGTTTAAAAGTCATCATGAAGGAATATAATTTGCATCCAATTAAACTGAGTGTGGTTTAACCAGGAAATATAATACCCTCTTGCTTTAGTTATACTTGTATCACAAACTTATAAATGACTCGTTCACTATCACATTAATTATTCTTTTTCTTTGCAAGTTATATGACTATTTATATAATACCCTAACAATCATAATGAAATTTAAACGTTTAATTTTTTTTTAATAATATATAACGCAAACTGTTCCCATCCTACCAAACCTTCCCTTCCCTACTTGTTCCGTCAATCACCACATAGTAAATTTGTCTTCAATTGGTATTCTTAGTGTTAATTTGCATCCATTCTCTTTTGATTTCGTTACCCAATTTCAATCTGATAGGAAAAATAATAAGCATTGCTTGTACAAGACACTTCAAATATAGATTGTACTCCGTATTACAGACAATCCTGTTCTTGTCATCTACATGTCTAACCTATCCCATTTTCACTATTAGATCTATCCAATTCAAGCTTCAAATATAAGAACAAAGTGAAGTTTGTTTATATTAAATGTCTACATTATTAGTACCTCGTTCTTTGTTTTCTTTTCAAGACTACATTAAAGGTTCAGTTTTCATACGATAACATTGACATTTCATTTTGATACCGTTGATTAAACAAAGGCACTCACTTAAAATTAAACAATTAAGACGACGTGGGGGTGTAATACAGATTGACTCTTAGATGTCTGACACCAAAAACGTTTCTATCCACTTAATCTATCGATTTTCACTTTATGTATAATAAAAGAACTGGGTTATTATATTTGTTTATTATTATTATTATTATTAGTAGTAGTAGTAGTAGTAGTAGTAGTAGTAGTAGTAGTAGTAGTAGTAGTGGTGTTGTTGGTGGTGGTGGTGGTAGTAGTAGTAGTAGTAGAAGCTGCAAGATATATAAATCGAGGAACAAAGTATTTCTAATGTTTTCTAACAAATCTAATACAATATAACCGTATACATAAATGAATAGGTTTTCCTGTTAAACCATATAAATTACCAAATAATAAGACAGCTTTGTTTGTTTGTGTGTGTGTGTGTGTGTGTGTGTGTGTGTGTGTGTGTGTGTGTGAGAGAGAGAGAGAGAGAGAGAGAGAGAGAGAGAGAGAGAGAGAGAGAGAGGCAGCATCGCCACTATCGCATCACATATTGAGAGAGACTTTATTTCATATTACGATATTTCCACGCGACTTTTGCAACTGAGTTGAAAACGTATTCGAGAAGACTTACATGAGTAGTGTAGTGTGAAGGACGCGATAAAGAGGACTTTACCCGAGTAGTGTGAAGGACACGATGGAGAGGACTTTCCCTGAGTAGTGTGAAGGACACGATACAATAGATTTTATCCGAGTAGTGAGAAGGGCACGGTAGAGAGGACTTTACCCGAGTAGTATGAAGAACAGGATAGAGATGACTTTACCTGAGTAGTGTGAATGACACGATAGAGAGGACTTTACCCGAGTAGTATGAAGAGCAGGATAGAGATGACTTTACCTGAGTAGTGTGAATAACACGATAGAGAGGACTTTACCCGAGTAGTATGAAGAACAGAATAGAGATGACTTTACCTGAGTAATGTGAAGGACACGATAGAGAGGACTTTATCCAAGTAGTATGAAGAACAGGATAGAGATGACTTTACCTGAGTAGTGTGAATGACACGATAGAGAGGACTTTATCCGAGTAGTATGAAGAACAGGATAGAGATGATTTTACCTGAGTAATGTGAAGGACACGATAGAGAGGACTTTATTCGAGTAGTATGAAGAACAGGATAGAGATGATTTTACCTGAGTAGTGTGAAGAACAGGATAGAGATGACTTTACCCGAGTAGTGTGAAGAACAGGATAGAGATGACTTTACCCGAGTAGTATGAAGAACAGGATAGAGATGATTTTACCTGAGTAGTGTGAAGAACAGGATAGAGATGACTTTACCCGAGTAGTGTGAAGAACAGGATAGAGATGACTTTACCCGAGTAGTGTGAAGAACAGGATAGAGATGACTTTGCCCGAGTAGTATGAAGAACAGGATAGAGATGACTTTACCTGAGTAGTATGAAGAACAGGATAGAGATGACTTTACCCGAGTAGTGTGAAGAACAGGATAGAGATGACTTTACCTGAGTAGTATGAAGAACAGGATAGAGATGACTTTACCCGAGTAGTATGAAGAACAGGATAGAGATGACTTTACCTGAGTAATGTGAAGGACACGATAGAGCGGACTTTATCCGAGTAGTATGAAGAACAGGATAGAGATGATTTTACCTGAGTAGTGTGAATAACACGATAGAGAGGACTTTACCCGAGTAATATGAAGAACAGGATAGAGATGACTTTACCCGAGTAGTGTGAAGGACACGATAGAGAGGACTTTATCCGAGTAGTATGAAGAACAGGATAGAGATGACTATACCTGAGTAGTGTGAATAACACGATAGAGAGGACTTTACCTGAGTAATGTGAAGGACACTATGGAGATGACTTTAAATGAGTAGTGTGAAGGGCACGGTGGAAATTTATACCAAATGGTGCCGTAAAAAATAAAATTTAAGTTTTTTGAAACGTTTTTTGTCATAACTATTTTTCAAATAAACTTCTGTAATTTTACCAGTTCATAGCAAATATTGGGTGATATTTATCGTCAAAATGAATATCAATGACGCATAATAGCTGAAGAGTTTCATTTCCTAATTATTTTATTGGAACTGACAGAAATAATTTCTAAGCACATTACTCAATGCAAACATTACACCACCCCCAACCCCAACAAAAGTTCCACCTATCAAGGATCCCATTAGATATGTAAGAATAAGGTATTCTGGAAATTCTTTCACTGTAAGTATGAATAATTCTTTCGCTCCAACCCTTTAATTATGAATTAGTCTTTCGCTAAAACCCCTTACGTAGGAATTAGCGTATACATGAATACTTTTTGCATCCATTTGTTACCATGGTGATACATTAAACCATGATGAAAACGTGTTCCTATATCCCCCGGTAGGTACGATTACTTACCTAACAAACCGTCTGGAAAAAGGGTTGAATATTTTGGGGGGAGATGTTTTCGCTTTAAATAATTCAACACTTTTTCTCTTTCATTTAAATTTTATGAAACCTTCTCTTTGTATGATAACTCTTTCGTTCTTTACTGAAAACAGAAAACATATCTCTTTATTAGATACTTACATGTCAAATATAGAGACTTATTGGCGAAATAATTTTCATATTTATTAATTTCTATATTTTCACATGTGAAAAATATATCCTTATATGTTCACATTGGAAACAATATATCCCTATGCAATGCTTGATTGTGTGTGCCTAGAAAAGTTGTACGTGCTACAACAAAAGTCGAGTACTCTGTGAACTAAAAGAAATAAATAAAAACTGCCTTGCATTTCAGACACAGAAAATAATCTTTGATGATGAAATTTGACAAGACGCCGTTGGCATCTCTGAAGTTATTTCCCCTTACTTCCTTGACAATACGGATAATCCTGCTGTGATGCATTGTTGAATCAGACATAAATTGTTTTCAGATAGGGTCATATAGTTTAGAAAATAATAACAATTTAATTAACAAATTAAGTCAACTCAATCCTACCACTTTCTTAAGTCACTTATATGTATATGATGAAGTCAGGAAAGTGAGGTCAATTTTAGAAAAAGAGTAGTGGTGTCAGGTGAGCATGTTGTGTCCAAGAATGGGTTTAACCTTCTAAGCTTCGATTTTGGAGCAACTTTGTTACCAAATAAAAAGAACATTTTCTTTTCCAACGCCACTCCTTAAAATATCATAATTTGGTGCCACACGATAAAATTTATCTGGTATCAGCGTAGAAACAAATATGCACTTTATCTTTGTTGTATGTTTTATAAGAAGATCATTAAATATAATAATGGGGGGGGGGGGTAACGATATCGCCACCGTATCAATTTTGGAACTACTTTTCTTTTCTCTTTCGAAAGTATATATGCCATTATACATGATATTCAGACCTGTATTTCCATATTTAAGTCAATTTCATTTTTCTTCTTTTCCTTCTTTTTTTCCTCTCCTATCTTTCCACCCTGACCCCAAACCTTTCCCCCTATCGAGATGAATATATCTTAAAACGTGTCAAGATTGTTGGCCTACTAGTATACATTTATTTAATCAATGAAAAGGCGCCATCAAGATACCTACCATAAACCACAAACAACAGAAAGGAAGCTTAAAGTATTAACTTTTTATCGTTAATTTACAGCATGAATTGTCAGTAACTGAACTCACACGACCTGTTGCTATTTGATGCTCTCTGTCACCTATACACTATGGTATACACGTTACAATCAACGACAGACAGAACGATTTGTAAGAAAATCTATTGATTACATGTAATAATACAACTGTTTAAACAGCAGTTTAAATGGTCATCATAATTATATCTGAAAACGTGTGAGAAATCAGGCACTGATAATTGTCGATTTTAAACTTAAATTAAGTGCCAGTCGAATGTTGGGTGCATCGTCTGTTAGAATGAAAGCTTGCCAACACACACACACACACACACACACACACACACACACACACACACAGAGTAATTCACGTCGCAATGCAACAATTATAAAAACGTAGAAACCAAAATCGTTACAAGTAAACTAACAATAATTAAAATCTGATGTTGATTGACGCGACGAAGTGATACATGTCGACCGCTCGGTCGTGTTTCCAGAGACGTTTACCCCAGTAATGCTGACTTTATCAATCCGCACAGGAAATGTGTTAATGAAAATATAAATCTCTTCGTTTCGCATGAAAACATATATTAATTTGATAAAATACAAAAATGAATCATTAGATGTACAATGTAAATTTCTAAAATTTGCTGTTATAAGATTGTTCTAAAGATTTCGGAACATTTTTTTTATTGATATAGTAATGCAGTCGCCAATCACATAGTGGAGGAAAATCAATGAAAATCGAGTGATTGTTTCTTTCAAATATATAATTAAAGGAAGATATGCGTTTTTTTTGAGTATATATAAGGACACATTTCACTCATGAATGGAAACCTTTTGTATTTGTCATTAGTGGCCTATATACAAGAACAAAATGTTAATATCCTCCAGCTCTATTTTCTCTTGGCCTTTGATAGTGAAGATATATGGCATTTGCAATATGGATCTGTAGCCTTGACCTTGGTGATATGACCGAAATATGGCACAATACATTTTGATTAAATATGAAATCCTACAAATACCAATCAGCGCCCTTAATTTTCAAGTTTGATTAATCAGTGTGGCAAACAATTCACTTTCGACGTTTACCCCAAAAGACGTTATACTTACAAAGGAAAAAAAGTCGCGTAAATGTATGATCACAACCTTGAAAGGAGCAATACAAAATGTGGAAGTTAATGACATTATAGTACATTGTTAGCAATATAAAATGTGGAAGGTAATGATATTAGTACATTGTCAGCAATACAAAATGTGGAAGTTAAGTACATTGTCAGCAATACGAAATGTGGAAGCTAATGACATTATTACATTGTCAGCAATAAAATGTGGAAGTTAATGACATTACTACATTGTCAGCAATACAAAATGTGGAAGTTAATGACATTACTACATTGTCAGCAATACAAAATGTGGATGTTCATGATATTAGAGCATTGTCAGCAATACAAAATGTGGATGTTCATGACATTAGTACATTGTCAGCAATACAAAATGTGGATGTTCATGATATTAGAACATTGTCAGCAATACAAAATGTGGAAGTTCATGACATTACTACATTGTCAACAATACAAAATGTGGAAGTTCATGACATTACTACATTGTCAGCAATACAAAATGTGGATGTTCATGATATTAGAACATTGTCAGCAATACAAAATGTGGATGTTCATGACATTGCTACATTGTCAGCAATATAAAATGGGCCAGGCAATGAGATTACAACTTTTAATTTCCATTTTTATATTTGATTTTCTTATAAGTCTTTTTAAAACAGTAATGCTATATAGTTTCATATTAATAATAGCGTTTAACTCGCAACACATTTATTTTAATGTACGCGCGTGGTTAACTCACAAGAAACTTATTCACTGTATTTTTCAGATCTACATTTATAATATTTACACTCTTTCACCTGCAATAGATCAAACAAATATTTGAAACTTGAAGCCACATTTACTATAGAAATATGACAAATAACCGCATTGCAGTGAAAACAACTAATCTATTGTCACGCACACAAGGGACTTGTTTTCTCTGTCAATGTTCATTTCATGGGTGAAAAACGTTTTCAGACCAACAAGATCTCTATTTAATACCTATTGTTTGCTTAAGTTCTGAGTATGTATGTATGTATGTATGTATGTATGTATGTATGTATGTATGTATGTATGTATGTATGTATGTATGTATGTATGTATGTTTGTATGTATGTATGTATGTATGTATGTATGTATGTATGTATGTATGTATGTATGTATGTATGTATCGATGGATGGATATACGTTCGGACGTATGTATGACTTTGAATATCAAGAACAGATCCCTTGCAGTTTAGAATACACTTAGAGAATTAAGGAATTTGATGACAAGGGTAACAAGTGCATTCGTTGACCCCAACATACTTTTCAAAGTGCTCATTTTCAAACCAGTAAATTCCAATCTCTATGAATAATCACAACTGACACTAGTGACTTGTTAATTGACGACATTATCAATATGTATGCAAAATTAGATGATTTATTTGTGCTTCAGAAGGTTTTAAACTCTTTTTTGCATAACTTGTAAAATTCAGTTCATTACCTATGGAGCAAAAACGTGCTTAAATTATGTTGCCAAAATATAGTTACCAAACCTTTTGTTTGGATGACATCCCCCAGTATATATAATTAAACAAAACTTGGTGGCACAAGTTAATATTGCATTTATGTGACATTATTCAGTGGCGCTAAGAATTTGTGTTTTCTCACACAACTTGAACATTGAGGGTCTTGTCGTACCTCTTAATGATTGCTGAGGGTCTTGTCGTACCGCTTAATGATTGCTGAGGGTCTTGTCGTAACGTTTAATGATTGCTGAGGGTCTTGTCGTACCGCTTAATGATTGCTGAGGGTCTTGTCGTACCGCTTAATGATTGCTGAGGGTCTTGTCGTACCGTTTAATGATTGCTGAGGGTCTTGTCGTACCGCTTAATGATTGCTGAGGGTCTTGTCGTACCGTTTAATGATTGCTGAGGGTCTTGTCGTACCGCTTAATGATTGCTGAGGGTCTTTCGTACCGCTTAATGATTACTGAATGCTTGTCGTACCGCTTAATGATTGCTGAGGGTCTTGTCGTAATGTTTAATGATTGCTGAGGGTCTTGTCGTACCGCTTAATGATTGCTGAGGGTCTTGTCGTACCGTTTAATGATTGCTGAGGGTCTTGTACCGCTTAATCATTGCTGAGGGTCTTGTCGTACCGCTTAATGATTACTGCATGCTTGTCGTACCGCTTAATGATTGCTGAGGGTCTTGTTGTACCGTTTAATGATTGCTGAGGGTCTTGTCGTACCGTTTAATGATTGCTGAGGGTCTTGTCGTACCGCTTAATGATTGCTGAGGGTCTTGTCGTAACGTTTCATGATTGCTGAGGGTCTTGTCGTACCGCTTAATGATTGCTGAGGGTTTTGTCGTACCGTTTAATGATTGCTGAGGGTCTTGTCGTACCGCTTAATGATTGCTGAGGGTCTTGTCGTACCGCTTAATGATTACTGAATGCTTGTCGTACCGCTTAATGATTGCTGAGGGTCTTGTTGTACCATTTAATGATTGCTGAGGGTCTTGTCGTACCGTTTAATGATTGCTGAGGGTCTTGTCGTACCGCTTAATGATTGTTGAGGGTCTTGTCGTAACGTTTAATGATTGCTGAGGGTCTTGTCCTACCGCTTAATGATTGCTGAGGGTTTTGTCGTACCGTTTAATGATTGCTGAGGGTCTTGTCGTACCGCTTAATGATTGCTGAGGGTCTTGTCGTACCGCTTAATGATTACTGAATACTTGTCGTACCGCTTAATGATTGCTGAGGGTCTTGTACCGTTTAATGATTGCTGAGGGTCTTGTCGTACCGTTTAATGATTGCTGAGGGTCTTGTCGTACCGCTTAATGATTGCTGAGGGTCTTGTCGTAAAGTTTAATGATTGCTGAGGGTCTTGTCGTACCGCTTAATGATTGCTGAGGGTCTTGTCGTACCGCTTAATGATTACTGCATGCTTGTCATACCGCTTAATAATTGCTGAGGGTCTTGGAAGACCACTTAATAATCTTTCCTAATGCTAATTGTATCGTTAGCTAACTATTTTAAAGAGCTTTGAATGAGAGCGATACACATAACAAGCTTAATATTTAATTTTTATGTTCTACAAAGATAAGTACAAAGCTATTTTTTTTAAAAATAATCAAAAGTCTTTGTTTTTCCACACGCGATTGAGCCTATTTTAATTTGGCAAATTTCAGTTTCTGTATTAACTATATTCATATATAAGCAATATATAATAGCAATGTTATGTAACTTTGAGAATCTCGAACCTTACCGAAAGCTCACGTATATGCATTTCTTGATTATTTAAATGTACGTTCCCCATAATGTGTTTATCCACCAATGAATGCCAAAAATCAAATGAAACTTGCTATATTTATTTTAAAAATTATTTTACATTCTGTCATTCTCATAATGATTATAAATAAATAAACTGGCTTTTAAAGTGTTGGTATGAAACCATTTTATATCTTGATAATGCTGGTATATCTAATTGTGAATCTCATATGGCATACTATTGTGCATACAATAATGATTTTAATAGCAATTGTAAGCCTGTGTTATCTACATCAGTAACGAATTTACACCCATTAATCATTTATTTAAATAGAGAGAAAAGGAAATAAATTAACCCCGTTTTCTGAATTAGTAAAACAGGATACACACCAGCATTGAAATCATCACTGCTTCTCTGCTTCTATTTAATATGCTTGTCTCTATCCGTGAGTGTCTCTCTGTAACTCACATGCCATAAGGGAAAATACTTGGAGGTATGTGGAGAGATTAAAAAAGAATTGACAGACGGATGAAAACCTTAAACTTTAATTTCCTCCAATTAAACAGAGAAAGCCCAGTTGTCATTATATATGTGTACTTTGTTTTGCTTCTAAAAATGAAAAGTCCGTACTGTCAATACCTTGGTTAGGCGACACACACATACTGTAATCTTTTTAATGTTTTGCTTTATTTTTGTTTTTATAGCCTGGAATAAGGTATCAGTTTTGAATATTAATCTCTCTCTCTCTCTCTCTCTCTCTCTCTCTCTCTCTCTCTGTTTTGGTCAGTCAGCATGGCAGTTTCAGGTGAATCAGACATCTCTCTGTTATTGTATCTCAGTCTGAATATGTGACGGTAGCTATGACGCTCTTGCAGCCAACCAACTTACCAGAGCCGTCTCGAACGCGGTTGCCATCACCATCTAACGCAGCCGCTTTTTAACCGTCGGAATCGTCGCAAGAAATAGAAATGTTCTTCCGGCGTTTTGCATTTGCGTCAAACTCTGACATTGATAATTTTAATGTCACAGAGATGTTGTGTTTGGGTTAACCATAAGGGGACATTTCCAAATAATTGTTCGGAAAAATCCGTAGCTCGTGCCGGTAATAGTTTCTTATTTTGCTCTTTATTGATGCAAGCTGGTTTTCACCAAGTCCAACTTATACCTAGCGATATAACATTATTTTAAATTATGCTTTCAATTGCAATAACAACGAGTTTGAGAAAACTCTTCTAGTTTTCTTTTGATGCATCAATAACACTCATCTGGCCACATATGCCTTCCAACAACATCATCTTATCAAAGAGAATCACACAAATACACCTGTAATGGGCAAGGAGGTGCTCTGTTACACGTGCATGAAAGCGTCGATCACATCTTCGTAGCCAGGTGTTCCATTGAAAAGTAATAAATATGGTACAACGTGGTGAAGCGCTTACGGGAAAGACTGCAGACCAGTGTAAGCCACCAGAGTAAGTACGACAACATTTTGTGATAATTATTTGTGTTATAAAATGTCTGCGAGCTCACAGCACTGTACTTAAATCAGTATATATAGTCAGTCCGCATGGCAGTTTTAGGTGAATCAGACATCTCTCTGTGATTAATCGTTGAATAACGACGCCGCCAAAATCAGGTCTGGCGTGCACAGCAGTGCGTTGTGGGTCCGGAAATGAACCGTGCACATTTTTATGAGAGAGAGAGAGAGAGAGAGAGAGAGAGAGAGAGACAGTTATTCGTGCTCTTCAGAAAACAGTTCAACTAAAGAAAAGCACTGTTAAGGGTCTAAAGTTTGGAATCCATCTTGTTCCATTCTTCATTCATCAGGTTTATTATTATTACGTAGAGGATATGATTTCTAAGTCTATGTTATATAGAGTCTTAGATATTAAAGATAATATAAAATGTACAAGGACCTCCACGCAACAGGTCCATTGTGATAAAGTTATTTCAATTTTTAAACTGTAGCATGCGCTGCTAGAACATGTACATAGAAGAAATAAAATTGAATTTTAAAAACGTGTTGAATGACTTAAATTGGACAACTAACCAGAAAATACACTTTATTTAACTTTTATTTTTATATTATTCTATCCCTTCTTATTCCAGCTGACAGAAACCCCCTAATATTGGTTGCAACTGAATTTATTTCTTATTCTTGAATTTAATATTTTCAACATTGAAATCGAAGTATTATAGTCTTTAGAGGTACATTTCCTCTTTCCTTGTGATAGATGTTGATGATAAAGTGATGACAGACACTTTCAACACTGTTATGACAACAGCAGCCAAGGACATCATTGACCTCCATCGCCCAAAGAAACAACTCTGGGTTACAGAAGAGATTCTGAATCTGTTTGATGCCCGAAGAGACCTAATAAACACCAGACACATAACAGGGGCAAAGGAGAACCCAGAAAGAAAAAAAAAAACAAGAATATGAGAAAAACTTGAAGAAAGCAAAAGAAGATTGGATTAGACAAAAGTGCACAGCAATAGAGAGAGGCCTGATAAAGAATAACAGCAAAAAGGCATTACAAATTCTGAAAGAACTCACCAGACAGAAGCAACTAAGAGTCAGTACCATTCAAGAAGAAAATGGAAAATGCCTCACAGAAGCAAGTGATATTGGAGAACGATGGACTGAGTATTGTAAAGAACTCTACAACCATCAGTTAAAAAGGAGACACAGAGGTGCTTGAAGTTCCAAACTCCACAAATGATGATGATTTCCCATAAAAGCACTGAAGAATGTGAAGACAGCTGGAGTAGACAACATTCCAGCTGAACTTATGGAGAATGGTGGAGAATCAGTGATAGAGCTACTAACAAAATTATGGAACAAGATCTGGCAGACAGGCAAATGGTCAACACAGTGGACCCATTCACTGATTATAACACTCCTCAAAAAAGGCAATCTCCAGCTGTGCCATAATTACAGAACTATCAGTTTGATCAGCCATACTAGTAAAATGATGCTGAAGATCATCTTGAACAGACTGAACCCACAAGCAGAAGAAATAATCGCTGAAGAACAGGCAGGGTTCCGGACTGGACGAAGCACAACAGAACAAATATTCAATCTTAGGGTTCTGTGTGAAAAAGTACTCGTAAAATCAACAAGACATGTATCGTGTGTTCATATATTTCAATAAGGCTTTTGACAGAGTGTGGCATGAGGCATTGTGGGCCACAATGAATAAGTGCAACATGGGTCAACAGTTGCCAAATACCATGAATCAGCTGTAGGCCAAGGCTACAAGTGCAGTAATTGCTCAAAGTTCTGTGTGGGACTGGTTCAAGACAACAGATGGAGTACGTCAGGGCTGTCTCATGTCACCCACTCGTTTCAACATCTACTTAGCGCGCGTCATGAGCGAAGCCCTGGAAAACCACCGTGGGACAGTCAGCATTGGAGGGCGTAACATCACCAACCTACACTTTGCAGACAACATTGATGGGTTGTCAGGAAGTGAAGACGAGCATGCCACCTTAGTGAAGAACCTGGATGAATCATGAATCATCTTCCAGATTTGACATGGAGATAAGCGCCGAGAAGACAAAGCTGATGACAAATAGGGCAAACAAATCTCAACCAAGATTAAAATCAGAGGACACGAACTGGAAACAGTGGGCCAGTTCAAATATCTTGGTTCCAAAATCACCGAAGAGGGATCAAGAGCAGAAATGTTTTCACGAGCAGTACCAAAAACAGCAGCTATTTCAAAGTTAAGAACGATCTGGAGATACAAGAATATCTGTCTGAAAACTAAAATCAGACTATTGAGAGCACTAGTCATTTCAATCTTTTTGTATTCATGTGAGGCTTGAAACGTGACAGCAAAATTACAACGAAGAATCCAAGCACTTGAAATGAGATGCTACAGAACCATCCTTGACATCTCTTACATGGACCACATTACAAATGAAGAAGTGCGTAACACCATCAGGCACAAAGTAGGCTATTATGAAGACCTCCTAACCACTGTCAAAAAGAGAAAGCTGAAATGGTATGGCCATGTCACTAGAGCCAACAGTCTATCCACAACAGTACTGCAGGGCAGTGTCCATGGTGGCAGAAGGAGAGGTACACGGAGAAAAAAGTGGACTGACAACACCACAAAATGGACCAAGAAAAGTTTTGCGGCGATACAGGCATTGGCACGTGATCGAAACAAGTGAAGGGAACTGGTCAGATGTTTTTATTGAGAAAATAACTCGCATGTTTGCCTTTCCATTATTTTTTAAATTTAAAAACTTATTTTTGTCCTCAACGCCCATTCACTTTTGTTTATATTTGTTCTTTGGCTTACTTTTTCATATATATATATATATATATATATATATATATATATATATATATATATATATATATATATATATATATATATATATATATATATATATATATGAATTGAGAGAGAGAGAGAGAGAGAGAGAGAGAGAGAGAGAGAGAGAGAGAGAGAGAGAGAGCATATTAGAACTGGCAACGTTTACTAGACAAATATCATACATTATTATATTCATCAGAAAAGGGCGATTGGCCTGGGTATATCATTAAACAGTAACATTTTTGCTGCCAAATGCAATCGGTGAATAAAACACTATGAACAATCATTCATACACATTTGTTATGTTATTGTACGCGTTAGATGAGAACTTCTCTTATATTTCGAATATAATGCCCTTTGTTCAGGCAGATAAAAGACTTGAGATGTTAGTGTATATTTTGTGTTACTTGATTAGAAATCACTCCTGTAAATATTAAAAACGGAACCACTGTTTTCATTGTCTCGAAAAGGTCAGAATATAAACAAACATAAAATTCGTTAACGCCAAACAAGTTTATTACCTGTAAAGCCTGTCTTGGCCCTTTTGCTGCCACATTATACTTGTCATCGTGTCTAGAGTACTTTTTCGTTGATGTTGAATTAAGCAAAGTTGCAGGTAGAACATGTGTATTTTTACTGGTTGTGATTCTTAAGTGTTGCACACCACAAACGACTCGACCAGTCACAGTACCCTATCTTAAGTACGTGGAAGCAAAGCGACCCAACATTAAACATCAATTTGCAAATGAGACATGCGCAAAGGATCCATCTCACAAAGAAAAAAGGTGTAGATAAAATATAGACAGGTTGATTTCAGTCTATATTCATACTGTCTGTTATATCGAAAACATAATTAATTAACAAAATTTCATATATACAAAAATGGCTATTTCGGAATTAAAATCACAAAACAATAACGTGATGAACACAAAAACATCTCATCATTGAAGCTGACCCATACGTCCTAAGAAATTTGCAAAGCTAACATTCCCACCGCAAAACTCACTATAATAAAGAGAATCATGCCAAAAATAACTGGTTAAATTTGAAATGATTTTTGTATTCTGTTAATCATGACCTTATATAATTATTGTCATATTCATAAGACCCTGTATCTTTAAACAAGACAATGCGATTATAAGCAGAATGCATGACATCTAAAGTCCATGCAATTTTGTTTTCTTCTAATGTAAAGTGTGACACGAAAAGGTCAAAGATTGTCGTTGATTTTATCTTTTTTTTTTCAGAAGCTTAAACCACAAAGTGTTATTCTCAAGTGGTGCAATTAACTTTATTTTTTTTATTAAAAATTCCGGTTTAATGTTATCCTAAGGCAATCTGTAACCAAACATTTAACAGAATATACAGTGTTAATTAAAACAAATGCCATGTAGTTATGTTTAATTTGTCACGACGGAACGAAACCTTTAAAGGGATAATGTGAATTCCTTTGCTCTGGTGTTCCTGTTAACAAAATCAGTCACATTCTACTGGTTTCTTTTTTGGATACAATTTATGATTACCATTTCTTTGTGCTACAGAAAGCTCACTTGATTGAATTGCGTACACACACGCAATTCGATGTGTAAAACCAATATTAAAGCCGCCCATTTGATTTTGCATAAACAAACATAACCAATGACGTCAAAGATTTTAATGCGCGTTGATTTGACATTTTTCAAGGATTTATTCGCGTGTTATAGAAGACCAGAAATTTAAAATTTCTACCATATTCCCAACAAGCATGAGATTAAGGAATCATATTTTTCGTAAATTGGACAAAACTTTACTTTTTTTTCTACCGTTACTTTTATAATTTCTTCTATATATCTTTTTGTATTTTATTGGCGTACATAAATAATGACCATTGAAATGTACTTATTTAATGTAGCCCAACAATAATGCAGCTGTTATCGGAACATATTGATGTGTGTAAAATGAAATAATGAACTCCAAGTTTGTAATATAAAAGATGCTGAATTGCGTGATGTAGAATATTTAAAAAGAAAACATTGCAAAATTGATTTATTTCCTTCACATATAGATGGACGTACGGACGGATAGCTATTTGCATGTATGTGTCTGTGTATCTCACAGTCAGTCAGTTCGTCTGTCTGTCTGTCTGTCTTTATGTATGTATGTATGTATGTATGTATGTATGTATGTATGTATGTATGTATGTATTTTTAATGGATAAATTAATGGATTAACATGTCTTTAATTCTTTGTGAAAAACGGATAATAAGACTGATTATGAATAATATTCTCTCTGACATTAATCTTCAAGCACATCATTTGTAAACGACGTGAAATCCTTGTTGCGTTTTTTTTTTTAAATTATATTAAGTCTTGTACCCATTATCAACACTGAAACATAGAACAGCTTTGAATTAATAGTTTCCTTAAAAGTGACTGTGCCTTCACAATAACGCTTTTGTAAAATTTTAGTCATAAAATGTGCTTTACTTCTATGTTAAAGTTCTACCAGTCAACACATATACCATGTACCTCCCTTCTCTCTCACACACCTTAAATTACGTGTAAAGGAAACTTTGCAAGGAGAAAAAAAAATAAATATTGTTTAAAAGGAAAAATTAAATTAGTTTTAAAGGAAAAGACAAGAGAAAAGCTTTTGTCCCCCAGAAAGAAAAAGAAGAAAAATTATTCGCCCGATGTGGGGCTCGAACCCACGACCCCGGGATTAAGAGTCCCGTGCTCTACCGACTGAGCTAACCGGGCTGACGGGTATATTAATGCAAGGATAATATATACAGTTTAATATTACGCTATATATTTCCAATTTTGTTTTCTATTGTGCAAAACAAATAGCAGCATCATAAATATATTAGGAAGGCTTCCTGATGACACGGTATGGATCATTTTGACGTGTGTGCCACTATAAATTATGTATAGGTGATTTTCCGTGCTTAATTCGGGCTATATTTCATTGTGTCGAATAAAAATAGTAACATTATATCCACAGAGGCTATCCAACAAGTAGGTCTCCTCTTTTTATTTTGATACAGAAGGGAAAAAAATGGAGATCTACTTATTGGTCTACACAGGGGCTGCTATCGTTGATAACCAATTAAAAGTCAGTCTTATAAGTTCTATTTAGTACTAGCTTTATTATTAAAGTACATGAAAAAAAACTAGTAAATTGTAAGAAACGATACGAGCCCCTTGTGATTTTAACGTGTGGCAAATCGCATGACTTTAAATATATCATTTTCTTTTAGGTACTTCAAAGTAAAATAAATGCGGTATTTACTTTGGAAATTAATATTTTCTTTACCAGACTTGTTTTCGAATCGAAGATACAACCCGCTCTTCGGCATGCAACACCCCTAACCCTCAACCAGCACGCCCATTTGCAGCGCCGAATTAAACACCGTGGAGGCCCATAGGCAGTCAAACTTTTGGGGCCCCAGACCCACGGTTACGGTCTCATGGGGGCCCCTGATGGGGCACATAAAAGTCGCGGGGCCCATAGGCAGTTGCCTACTCTGCCTAATGGGTAATCCGGGACTGCCCATTTGTAAATTCAACTCACTTTCATGGACTGTTGATAAGTATTTTGAGTAGCAAGCGGTAGGTTTGAATGACATAATCGGTAACATTAAATAACATTGCCGACAGTTCTTAAATTATTTTTATCATTTCTTACCACAAAGCAATTCCGATTCAACAATGCATCACAAGGGTTTATCCTTGCTGTCAAGGAAGTAAGGGGAAATAACTTCATAAACCTCAAATGACATAGAGTGAACTATCTTCAATAAAAATTTAATTTGCAAGTCTAAAGCGTGACGCTATTTGCATTTATTTGTTCTAACCCTCAGTGTGCTCGTTTTCTTGCTGTATGTATAACTTCATCGGCACATACAGTCAAACGTCACATGACACGATGGGAAGTCTAAAATCATGAAAACTATATCGCCAAGAAAATTCTAACTTTTATTTCATACTTAAGATTACAATAAAAGCTGGCTCATTGACCAGTGAGTGCATGTCTCCCCGCAGCTATTGGTTTATGCGCTCATAACTGAGGACACAAGAATCTGAACGATGAATGTCAGAACAGTCATTATTTTGCACAAAATTAAGGGCAGACATGTAGCATGATGACCCACCCAGTCACGTTATCCTGACACCAGATCGACCATACTAACACTAACGTCTTAATGCTGAGCGCCAAGCGAGGTAGCTGTTAGTACCATTTTTGTAAGTCTTTTGTAGGACTCAGCGAGGGATCGAACCAAAGACCTCCCGCTACCGCGGCGGACGCTCTAAACACTAGGCCACCGGTGCGGTTGAACACGTTTTGAAGTTCAACATAGATGTGATCTGTCATTAATGCGTTCAGAGGCGTAGCGATGATATTTTGCGCCCGGGGACGAACTATAAAATTGGCGCCCCAGCGATCTTGTGACCGATTTATTACCCTTGTTTACTTATCATAATGTAACGTTGCAAGCCTCATTTTGGCGCCCCTGTACCTTGGCGCCCGGGGACATATGTACCCCTGCCCCTCCCCCTAGCTACGCCTCTGAATGCGTTCCCATAGACTGTAAGAAATCCTAACTTTTCAAGTCATGAATTTGCGGGTGGGTTGAATAGCTTGTCAGGTGTGTGTTCATTATTGAGAAGAAAAAAAAAAGTTCATCTGCATGTGTATCGCAGAAAAATTCCGTAATGAGAGCATAAGCAACGACGTGTGATTTCTTTTATATGACAGTCATATATCTGATGATAAATAAATAAATATAAACATAAATAAATAAATAAATCGAATGCTATGAAAACTGTCATACCAATGTTTTAAAACTGAGCCAATGTTCAAATTCAGTAGTTCTAAATCTTAAGTTTTACACATCGCCATATCAAGCCTATTTCATATCAGTGTTTCTTTCATGGCAATCAGCTGTTAACTGTAGCCTGTGTGCAATACTGTGGTGACGACACTGCCAGACTGCTGAAATGAAACAATAAACTCCGTCTTGAAAACTTTAAAGCAGTTGCCTACAAATCTTTGGTTTATTACAACTTTATGGTCTTCAAAAAGATAATACTAAAGAGCGAGAACCAACAAGTTTTATAAAATTAAACACATTATTTATTTGCCCAGAATACAAAGCAAAAAATGTAAAACGAACTTTTGGTAATGTGAAATAAATTCCAGATCCTAATCAATTTCTCAGCAAAATCTAGTATTCTAAACACAATCTAAGTGTCGGAGTGATGTGAAAACAGTCTTTTGCTGAATCACAATACTAACTTCCAAGAATATGTCCTTATTTTAATTTTACTTTAAAGTTCAAACTCTATTTCAAAGACTTTTATTTTTGAGCACTTTCTATTTCCAGATCAGAATAGCTTGAATTAAATAATTTGAATAAATAAATTCCAACCTAACTGAAAAGCTGGACACCACAGTCATGCATATGTTTTGCTCAGATCATACAGCACGAATGAATAATTTCAAGATACCAAGATTTTTTAACCCTCTATTGGACGTCAGGTCACATTAGCGTTTTCTATTTTTTTTTATTAAATAGTATCTAATGGAAAATTTCGTTCTGGAAGAATCCAAATATTTACATGATACCTATTTAGTTTTAAGTAGAAGGTCTAATTATAAAATTAGAATAAAGTATAGTATAAAAGAATGTCCTTAACACAGAACAATATAAACATGTTTATTTCTATTAGTAATGATCATAATAATTAAACCCATACTCATAAAGAAAATATTTGCCATGAATTAGTTGCTTGCAGAAATCGACAAATTCGATAAGGTACACAATGAACTTGATTTTTAACAAGGTCAGCTACGAAATACAACTTAACATAACCCGCAGCATATCATGAAAAATAAACAACACACACACATTGAAAATTAAATACACATAACACCTCCCCAACTCAACAAAAAAAAAAGATTATGCAATAAAGCTTTCTTTTAAATTACACTCAAATATACATGTGATAAACATTACATATTATGCAATCTAATCAGTGATACAAAGTATACATGAAACAATATAATATTTCAGTACACGTGAAAGTTCATGTGCTATTAGTTTGCCTTTTCCTTTGACGTACTTTGTGTTCCTGAATAATTAAACTCAACATTATTTATCTTGGATTTTTTTTATTTTCATCTTGCAAATGAAAATAAGGGATTTTGATCACTAAATACAATAATCAAAGAAGGATATAAATTTCAATATCTTACAAAGCTAGTATCAAGGCCAAACATTCCATCTTGATTGTGGAATAATTTTCTCTCGTGCTTCTTTAATTTCTTAGACAACTGGAACACTGGATGATTTACAATGTTTCGCCTTCTTGAATCAATACTTACCAACCCCAACATAACTGAATGAAACTTTCATGAAAATAATATTTGAAAAAAATAACAAAACAAACAATGCACATAAATTATACATAGCAGGCATTTGGAATATGCCTCTACAGTGTGGTTCCATCAGAAAATAAAATCTGTAACTATCAACTTTAATTTTCCCAAAGACGTGCTGTCATACTGGTGAAATGGGACTATCGAGAAACTTGAAGTTTCAAATATATGTCACAGTCACTAAATTGGGGACGAATTGACCAATGACAAATGAATTCGACAGGCTCCACAAAAAGGCATCTGCGATATCGTGTAATAATCATGTCGAACGACAGACATTTCGGTCTAATAATGTGACACCGACCTTATCATCTTTATTGGCAGGATCGGCAGAGCGTTCTGCATGCACTTTTACCTTTAGCATCATCACACGCAAAGCTCTTGTCTTCTAATTTCTTTTCTTTTCTTTCCTGTCATTTCTTTATTTCTATCTTTCTTTCTTTCGTTCATCTTTTCATTCCTTTATACCGTACACAATATGTAAGAAATTAACCCATTTCTTTTGATAAACTAATTGTATTATCCAAAGGAATTCAAGCTTTCGTTGCCTACGCAAATACACTATGATGTATGTCAGATCATATTAGGGCTCCATTTAGAAACTGTTATTTTTAACCTTTTATTGACCTCATAAAAAAGACAACGCCTGTACCAGTCTGTCATATCAGACAATTATGGAGGTTTTATCTTCTGCACTGACACCTGCAATAATTACTATTAATAATAACAATAATTACTATTATTTGCATAATACAATGTTATCTTTGAGGTCATTTCTAACTGATATCAGTCTAAAGTATTTTGAATGGATAATGCATTGCACTCACGAATCGAAGTTTACACATTAATGTGGTCAAACAGTACAAGAACCAATTTAAACATTTAATTTAAGCCAGATAAAAGAAGTCAAACAATGATCACACAAGTTGTATTTTGCTCATCAAAAACCTTGCTTTCATGAACATTTCAACACTTTCTTGTTTATCCATGCAACTACATAGTCAATCATTCAGAAAACACCTATATATCTATGTTAAATACATATTTAGTTAACATGAAAACACTCCTACATAGCAATGTTAAGTACATATTCAATAAATTCATCATTGCATACATCAATACAAAATACAATTCATACTGTGATTCTGTCCACCACCACATTCATTAAAACAATTTGATATTTTGTTAGCAAAAGGGAAAAAGAGAATAAATACAAATGAAAATATGTACGGTCAGTTAAATACATGAAATAAACTTTGAGCTGAATGAGATATAAACCAAAATAAATAAATGGATGAAGAAAATTATTAGAACTTGATTGATCAAGATATAAAATCCAATATTTCTGCCAAAAATTATTCTTGAAGTCAGAATAAGTTGAAAAAACAAAACTTAGCCTAGCCATGACGACTTCAATAAACCTGAGTACCAAAAGAAGGACAATCTCTGAATAAAAATTAAAAACAAATATGTAATGTAATTAGCAGTAGAAATTAGCCATGAACAGAAGGCAAGATTTTAACTATGTTAAATGTTACAAACATGGATCTGTTATTGTTTTTATTAAAAAGTATTCTGTATTGCAATTGAGGCCAAATATTCTTAAAATGCTCAATAAATAAATTTGCTTAGCATTATGACGTAAGGTGGGATTACGCTATGATGTGATGACATATGCCCTTTGACATTGGCTTAGGACTTTGAGGTTCAAACGAGCATAAACATTTCGTACAGTCCAGTAAGTAAACATGAAAATAATATTAAATTCAGATTCAGTATTTTTTTCTTCAGTATAATTCTTTGTAAGTCAGAAACTACAACAAAATATTTCGTTAACTTATTTTTTTTTTTGTTTTTAGATAATTTAACTTAGCAAAGCATTACGATTTTTTTTTTTTTGCTTTACGATGTGGTGCGTGTTGTCAAAAAACTAACAAATTAAGAACCAGGTACGGTTAGAAAAAAAATTGTCCTGTTACCAAACGTCAAAGCATCTTTTCAGAACTACACGATGTCGCAAAATGACCCATGCTGTATCAGGGTACATTATAGATGAAACACTACATGGTTTCGAACTTAACGAAAGAGCCAGGGGTCATTTCAGGACCACGTCAATGTTATCACATTAGGGAGGTTGCAAAACGGCCCTGTCCGGTATCAAGGACATCAAAGGTTTACGAAACAGACCAGTCAGCGCTATTCTAAATAGATATTATTGTTAAATATCGGACATTAGTAATAATTTATTAAATAAACAACAACAAAAAAAAAGAATAATTTATATTTGCCCTAAAACTACAACCACCCTCTTTTCCACTGATAGAAATGCACTTCAAGTATATCAATTCCTAATCCCAGTGAAATGTTTAACATCACATATTAATTATAAAGTCACAAAAATGCCATTCAGTATACTTAGTTTTAAAAGTTTGGTAATGCTTTCGGCACGCGACACACCTTTTATTTACGGGGAATTTCCAGCGCAAGCTCAATTGCATTCAGAGAATTACTTCCTGTTTCTGGACTTCAGAAATCCTTAAATTGAGACATTGAATTAGTTGCAATATTAAAATGTATTGGTAGTATATAGAACGTCTGCTGATAACAGACGAAATCCAAGTAAAAAGTATGGCTTGTTACCTTAGCTACTCATATGTAAAGAAACTACGTAAAAATCCATGTATACAGACAACACAGACTCTGAATGAGAACAATAGACGATTTAGTCTAGTCTTCAAACCTCATTAAAGAAATTAATATAAATTTTTTTACATATTCTCTTATTCTGGTCCCTCCATTTACATATAATTATAACCGAAAGTCTAAACAATCTTTATTAAATTATAATATGGACAAAATATAATTTACTATTAAGATTAAGGAAGAGTCAAAGAGTTCAGATTCAACTCGTAATAACAAACTGACAAATAAATGGAATAAACATGCGAAATGTATGACTATTTCTATTACGATAAAAATATAGTCATACAAATGTACTGAAATAGCGTACGTTTTACAAGTACTCGACTCTATATATTTGGCTTTTATTTTATTTAGTACCGAAAGTTACTACATATAGTACTTTTAATTAATTTCTATTTAGAGAATGATGACATTCCCTATCACTTTGGAAGTCGATTATAAAGTGTGTATTGCATTTGCATACGAAACCGGTTAAAGGAAAAGTGACTGGTGTGCGCGAACAAACACTAAAATGACTGCCAAACGTATCACAGTAAACTTTGGCCTCCAAATGAGTTGGTTGTGCGGAACATTAGAACATGCACTATGCGACTGTTTTATCTTTGCAGGAGATGGTAAATGTATTATCCTTTTATTAAGCATAATTTATTCTACGTCAAAACCTGTTATATAAACTGTTTATTGGTGCTCAATTATCCACTGTATAGTGAAAATCTTAGATACATCAAATACACAAATTGTCTCCAAAACAAAGATGGCTGATATCGTAAAATATATCAAACGTAGCCCATACGGAACATACTTTGTCAAAACATCATACTTAACATAGTCTCAGAACACTCATCTTTACATTATACAATTATTTATGCAATTTAAAACGTTCAAACAATGTAAAAACAATGTGAAACACTGCGGTGCCTCGAATACATTTATTGCCTATAAAAAAAAGATGACAGACATCGTAAAATACATGGATCATTGTACATAACATATATAACATTCTTTGGCGAAACATCTTACTTAACATAGTTTCATAATATCCACCTGTACATGAAATTATTGTATGCGTAATTTACAGCAGGCAAACATTGTAAAAAATGTGATACACTGTAGTTGCCTTAAAACATAAACTGTCTGAAAAACAAAGATGGCGGGCATCGGAAAATGCTCTAAGCGTAAGACATAACAACATTATTACCGAGCATTCATGAGCAAAATATCGTACTTAGCACAGTCTTAAAATACCCTTCTGTACACAAAACTGGTATATTTATATTCATCAGAAAATGTAACAATATCTGCCAATTATAGACCTTTACTCGAAAAGGCGTTAGACTTATGACAAAGAAAGTCGTATAAACCAGAGACGCTATGTTTCAAAGCAACGCAAATAACTTTAGTATGAAACTCATAAAATTACGAAAAAAAAAATCGGTTTTGTTATGGAGGAAAAAAGAAACAAAACAAAAACTAAACAAAATGAAAACTAGACAAAAAAGAAAAGAAAACAAGATGATGATCCGTGCATCCATAGACCATTACTAGAGAGTAACGAGACTAAAAGCGGTACACAGTCAGCCCTCTAGAAGTTTAACAGTTCCATCCAACTTTCATGCAGATAATTAGAAGCAAATAACAGCAGTAGTGATATATTCTTCTAACAAATTACAATCTAATATTTTTTTTTAAAATTAATTTGTATTCATTATGCGTACATTTTTCTACGTTTACCCAAAAAGGCGTTATATTTACAAAGCAAAAAAGTCGCGTAAATTATCATCACAGCTTTGAAAGGAGCAATATAAAATGTGGAAGTTAATGGCATTAGTACATTGTCAGCAATATAAAATGTGGAACTTAATGGCATTAGTACATTGTCAGCGAAACAAAATGTGGAAGTTAATGGCATTAGTACATTGTCAGCAATATAAAATGTGGAAGTTAATGGCATTGGTACATTGTCAGCGATATAAAATGTGGAAGTTAATGACATTGGTACATTGTCAGCAATACAAAATGTGGAAGTTAATGACATTAGTACGTTGTCAGCAATATAAAATGTGGAAGTCAATGGCATTGGTACATTGTCAGCGATATAAAATGTGGAAGTTAATGACATTAGTACATTGTCAGCGATATAAAATGTAGAAGTTAATGACATTAGTACGTTGTCAGCAATACAAAATGTGGAAGTTCGTGGCATTAGTACATTGTCAGCAATACAAAATGTGGAAGTTAATGACATTACTACATTGTCAGCAATACAAAATGTGGAAGTTAATGACATTAGTACATTGCCGGCAATATAAAATGTGGATGTTAATGACATTAGTACATTGTCAGCGATACAAAATGTGGAAGTTAATGACATTAGTACATTGTCAGCAATATAAAATGTGGATGTTAATGACATTAGTACATTGTCAGCGATATAAAAATGTGGAAGTTAATGTCATTAGTACATTGTAAGTAATATAAAATATGGAAGTTAATGTCATTAGTAGTTGTTGTTGTTGTTGTTGTTGTTGTAGGGTTTAACGTCATTTTTCAGCACACGATAGGCTATACATGGCGGCGAGTATTATTGGTGGAGGAAGAACCCGGGAAACCCCCCGGAAAGAACCACCGACCCACGAGAAGCTACTGGCAAGCTTTCTCACATACCTAATTTAGCCGAATCTTAGACTTGAACCCACGCAGACAGAGGTGAGATGACAGTGATCCGTAACGGAGAGCAATTTAGACCACTCGGCCACTCGGGGCCCCAAATGTCATTAGTACATTGTCAGCAATATAAAATGTGGAAATTAATGACATTAGTACATTGTCAGTAATACAAAATGTGGAAGTTAATGACATTAGTACGTTGTCAGCAATATAAAATGTGGAAATTAATGACATTAGTACATTGTCAGTAATACAAAATGTGGAAGTTAATGACATTAGTACATTGTCAGCAATACAAAATGTGGAAGTTAATGACATTGGTATATTGTCAGCGACATAAAATGTGGACGTTAATGACATTAGTACGTTGTCAGCAATACAAAATGTGGAAGTTAGTGGCATTAGTATATTGTCAGCAATACAAAATGTGAAAGTTAATGACATTAGTACATTATCAGCAATACAAAATGTGGAAGTTAATGACATTAGTACATTGCCGGCAATATAAAATGTGGAAGTTAATGACATTAGTACATTGTCAGCGATATAAAATGTGGAAGTTAATGACATTAGTACATTGTCAGCGATTCAAAATGTGGAAGTTAATGTCATTAGTAGTTGTTGCTGCTGTAGGGTTTAACGCCATTTTTCAGCACACGATAGGCTATACATGGCGGCGAGTATTATTGTTGGAGGAAGAACCCGGGAAACCCCCCGGAAAAAAACACCGACCCACGAGAAGCTACTGGCAAGCTTTCTCACATAACTACATTAGCCGAATCTTAGACTTGAACCCACGCAGACAGAAGTGAGATAGCAGTGATCCGTAACAGAGAGCGATTTAGACCACTGGGCCACTCGGGGCCCCCATTGTCATTAATACATTGTCAGCAATATGAAATGTGGAAATTAATTACATTAGTACATTATCAGCAATACAAAATGTGGAAGTTAATGGCATTAGTACATTGTCAGCAATATAAAATGTGGAAGTTAATGTCATTAGTACATTGTCAGCAATACAAAATGGGGACGGTATTGACATTATTATCGTAATTTATAATTGACCTGTGATACATGGGCTATATAATAACAACAAAGGAGGACACTTGTCTCCTTGCTTGCGCGATCTTTTTAAGAATGAATGCTGATATTTCAAGTTACGCCTTGCGTAGCTTAATAAATTTGATACCGATATTTTGCTCAGGTATTTGACTGTGTATTCCTATCAAACGGTTGACTTAATATCGTTTTTTTTTTTTTTTTTTTTCATACTTGACTTAATATCGTACCTTTGAGGAATGCCAAATTATTTTCTCATGCCACCGGTCGACATGGCCGTGATCGCGCTCGCTTAATATGCAAGTGAGATCTCGGTGAATGGAATACTGTCCGCTAATTGGTTAAAAGAAAATGACGTACTGTCTTTATAACTTATTTTCACTTGCCCAAAGAGAAGGTAGTATTCTAATCGGCGTGTTGTCCTTCCTCATAATTATACAGTACGTTTATGACACGTCAATTATAAGCAACAATACAAGCTTCTGTGATTAAAACCTGCAACAATCTGCTGATAATATTGTCTGCATACACCGGTGTTATTTTATACACTTACCGGTATTTATCACAGATGCTGAGATACCGTCGGCTAAAGGGTTCTTTTGGCGACATATACATACTATTTTCGTATCAAATCCTATGTTTTGCGACTTGTAAAATCTACGTAGAATAACACAATCCTCTGTCATGTGGCCATTTTGAATTTCGCGCTAGATTTGACAGTTACCGATTGCCGGCAAGTGTCCAACTGTATGCTAGTGTATTCCGGAAAGACTTACACGCAGCTAAATTCCACGTTTTAATAAATATGTGACATTGGACAACATATCTTACATTAATATCAACAAAGATTTGGGGGATGATTTGTCGGACTACGATTAGTGTCTAGTTCAATTTAAATTATGTGCAAATCAAAATAAGGGTCTTGCGTCTCTTACTGAAATATTATGCAGGCATAATTCACGGTCTGAATGTTAAAACTAACAAAATAGCAGTCCTTGAAAAAAAATCACAAAAATATATTGTTTAATGACGTTATTCTCTGAAACCTTTTGGAGCGGTCATCCCAAAAATATTATTCGCAAAGTTCACTGTATCAACACTCGCAAGGAGCGTGCTAACAAAAATACAATTCTCTTAATTTTCGCATGACAACATTCATTAATTTTGAAAACTATTCAATTAGATGCACTATGTGTTCAATAGAAAATTCGTAACAAGTACTATCAAATTTCGGACTTATTTTATCGATGTAGTAATGCAGCCGTTAATTGCATTGACACATGATGGAGCAAATGTTTAAACAATACATAGTGAAAAGGAAATCTGCTTTTTTAGTAGAAATAAGGACATTTCACTCGTGAAGTGGAAACAATTTGCATTGTAATTCGTGACAATAAAATGTTTCCACTTCACTCGTGAAATATTTCAAAAACACGTTGATATTCTAAATGTTGCACAATAGCTTTAATTCTGTAAATAAAAAGTCATCACCATCAAAGCAAATATGTGACATTTCCAATCAACTTAAACAAAGGGGTCGAAGCTAGCTGTATCAAATTTACATTGTGAGATCATTATAGATTCAAACATAGAATAGATTAAACTTTAAATTTTATATTAATCCTGTTATATTGTACTTAAATTTGTTTTTATTAAACTTGTGGTTAGTACTTTATATCTTTATAATTTTAAACCACATGTTTAAGTGAACTCGTCCATGTCATTATATGTTGATAATGGGTGTCCCAATTAATATCGTGTTACTCAACTAAACTTAACACTAAAATAATATGAGATTTGACATAGTCAAATTGACTCACACGTCCAGACTCTATTATAGCTATCGACATCGTCGTAGTGTGTAATAGTTTCTTGATTCTATATAATAACAATTCGCAGCTTTGTTTTATTACCACCCCATCTTGGCCCCAACGCCATAAAAACAAAACACACCTCTAGAAATCTGTTTCACATAAGCAATTTTTCATTAATTAACAAAAGCGTTTTATGACTTGAATTTCACGCTTCGAAATTCTCAAAACATTGTTCTACCTCCTTATGGCTGCCAAGATAATGTCATTATCAGTGTTTATTTTACTTTGAAAATGGAGTTCAGTAATTGCTATCTGAAGTATTTTAAACAGTTTAAATAATCTCCTATCAGAATCGGGTCTCCTCGGTACTATGTTTCATTCACACGGTAAAATAAATGTTTTAACTGGTACTTTTCAAATGATGACTACAAGTACGATTTTGGTCTGCATACAGAAATGTACTCAAGCTGAATTGACTTTCATTTGGTCTCATTTGCAAATTTTTTTGTGGCAATCTTTGTGAAAAAAGTATTTCCCCAAATGGAAGAACACAGAAGGTTTTATTTAAAAAAAAATAAACATATGCATGCACGATCTGCAGAAGTGCAAAATTGTCATTTTTCATAACATTTTATTATAAAATAGTCACTAGATTCAGGTACACGTATATGCTATACCTGTGCAGAAAACCAGTGTTCCAGTGAATTATGCTTCAAGTTATGTATCGTCAAGACATTGTAAGTCATGTATCATCATGTAAGTCATGTATCGTCATGTAAGTCGTGTATCGTCATGTAAGTCATATATCGTCATGTGAGTCATATATCAAAATTAAGTAGTGTATCGTCATGTATCGTCATGTAAGTCATTCGTTAAAGACTATTGTCTGTAGTTTGTCCTGTTAGTGACGAATATTTAAAAGATTACAGTCTCTCTGACTATGTCATAACTAGAGGAAATAGTGACTTAATTCATTATTGAGTTTAAAGTTTGGTTTATTTATTATCCTAGTTCAACGGACTATGTTTTAAATCAGACATGTGCAACTTCCACCGGGACGCGGGCCATAACGATATTTTTATAACCACGCTCTAATGTTTAAATAAAGGTATAAAACCAGGTCGCGGGCCAGATACGTCAAGTTTTACATCCTGATTTAAACAAAGCTTCCAGGAATTTATAACAAACGTCATCTTTGAACAGTGAAAAAATTTCAGGATGTGAGGTGAGTCACCATCTAGTAATGTTGTATAATGGTATTTGCACACATTAGTCCGAAAAAGCGTCTGATACTCCTTCTTGAGAAGTACTTTCTGTTTTATCATTGTCAATGGTACGTACAAAGCAAACAGCAAGAATGTCCACCACACCCAATTCTGTACCATTGGAAATGTAAATGTGAAAAAGATTACTACGACGAGAGGAATTAAAATCATGAAATATTATACGTAAAACTATAACGAATTTCAAAAGAGAATACAAAAATCAGAACTCATAACGTGTGAACTTTAGTCACGGACTGCACGTGCATAAACATGAATGTCACGACGTAGACAAGATAATTGTGACAGAGAATGGCTCTATTTTAGAACATACGTATAAGTCAGGAACACAAGAGATGAAGGAGATAGAGTTAAAGAAAAGACCAAATATGGCAAGACTCCGAGTGGTAGGTGTGCGCGAAATGCTCGCTGCACTGCGCAAACATTACGGAGACGAGCAAAATTTAGCGTTGGATTGAGCAAAAATTGACAATTCAGCTGCGCGAGGATGCCTGGTGGAACGTTGGGCAAGAGTACTGACAACCCTGGGAATATTCGACAAAAACATTATCAGCTCGCGGATGCGTTGAACAAGAAAGGAGACGAAGCATTTATCCTAAGACCTAAAGGCAACACTCCAATACTTCCATATGAAAAACACCTAGTGGTTAGAGCGTCAGCCTAGGAAGTGGGAGATCGTAGGTTCTATCCCCGGCCGAATCATACCAAAGACCTATAAAAATGGTACTAACAGCGGCATTGCTTGGCGTTCAGCATTAAGAGGTTAGTGCTATGACTGGTCGGCCAGGTGTCAGGAGAATAATGTGACTGGGTGGGACAACATGTCACATGTCTGCGGCATGATTCCCCAGTGTTAGACCACTAAAAACTGCCATAATGCAGACATCGTAGCAACATGACTGAAACATTGCTAAAGCTACGTTAAAAATTCAAATCACAGCACACATTACATCCATATGAAAAACTAGATTTTGGAGGGCTAAATATTGACATAAAGAAACCGGCACCCTTTCTACGGAAGATAAGGAAAAGAACTGCTGAACTACACATATCAGATATATCGCCAGAAATACCATGAGATGCTACAGTGGAAAGATATGAGAAAACGTTCAAACTCAAAGGTACAAGTGCAAGAATAGACACACACACACATACACACACACACACATTTGATTTCCCATAAAACTGGAATCCTAGAAATAGATAAGGAAAAAGTCAGGACAATGAAGAAAGTATTCTTTTTCCATGGACTCCTAGTTGCATATATTATAGGAGATGCAAGAAGCGCGGAACAGACATGGAAAACAACTATTTTAAGTTATATGAAGATATCTTTTTTTAATAAACATGCATATAAATATACATACATCTCATAAATATAGTCTTACTCCAGAAAAACTACCTGCCTCATATAGCAACTTTCCCAACGCAGAAGTGGTGATCGTATAAGAGGGGAACCACTAACAAAAACGTTAAGAGGAACTTACAGTATTACTTCAATGCAAAATAATTCCGAACTTAATTAATATTTTAACATAATCATGTACAAAAGCCAACACACAATACCAATTAAATGTACATAACAGCTGAATACTTAACATTATTAACATCTCGCCTCTGTCGGTGTGCTTTTTTAGTCTCGGTTTCTGGGTATGTGCGAGAACTTAACATTAGCTTTCCGTGGATCGGTTGGTTCTTCATGTTGTTTCCCAGGGTTCTTCCTCCAGAAGTGACTCTGGCCGCAACGAATAGCTTATCATATCCTAAGAAAACGGCACTAAGCTCGCAGCAAGAGCAATAACAACTTACATTATTGTAACAAACGTTTAGTTACTTGTCCAAATAAGCTATGAATGCATAAATATTTTTAATATCTGATAGAAATGAGCAACATCGAAATTTGTGGATCTTGTTCTCATTGTTAATACTTTTTATCTATCAGCATTTGCTATAGTATTTCTGTTTTCCAAAATTACATTCTTTTCAAATTAAGAATACGATTATTAAATGTCAAGAGTATGTGTGTGCAGAAATGTAGTCCTTAGAGTGATTGAGTCATGCTAAAAATAGATGAAATTTCACTGCGGTTGATGTGCCGTTAACCTCGAAAATACGATACACTAGGGGATAACGAAGGATTGACGTTACCACTTGGCAGACGGCTACAAAGCTTTACAATTTTGATTGCTAAAAATGTTGTTTTAAAACAGATGTTAACTTATATCTTGCAGGTGTTTTATTTAATTATTTGCCTTCAGCGATTTTTGAGATTGATATCGCTTTTAGCGACCTAGGACATTGTTATCGACAAAACAGTCGTTGAAGAACGTGCACTAGAGTAAAATGGTAGATGTATTTCTATGGGTTTTTCCTGATGAAAATGCGTGTCAAGCAGGCGTACGGTACTCAAGATTGAGTGAACATAAAACAAAAAGTTGCTGAAAACATGCGATCTAGCGCTCACTGTACATTATTGTAATAGGAACTTATACACGGGGTAATGACATACCTGCAATCTTTCTATTTCGATAATTTACAGCTATATTTATATCATCTGAGGTGGTAAGCGCCGTATGTATCGCATTTAGTTGCATAGTTCATACCATCAGTCAAAAAAGGTACGTATTATAATAGCCTTATTAGAAAGCGATATGTTATATCACGCCTTATCACACTGAATTAAAAAGTTGTTATTGTTTCTATGTAATGGGAATATCGCAATTTGTTTTTAAACCTAGCTATATGCAGAACTGGTTGACTTTATTCATTTGTATTTGATTTATTCATTATCAGAACAGTACGTGTCAATTGATATCAGTTGCATTTAAAAGAAAACCCGGTGTACTTCAGTACATGTAATTCGTAATTCGTAAAGGTTTTACTGTTTGGTGATTAGCTGCGTAAGAATACGACCTTGCAAGTTGTCCTGAAAAAAATCGGGAAGGAATTGGTAGTCCCAGCTCCCATCGTTGCATTCAAGATCTTTCCGATGTTTTTTCTTCTTCTTCGGAATATAAGTACATTTATCAAACTTTATAAGGTCACAGTATTCGTTAATAGTAGCCATCAGAAACTCAAACTAGGTTATAACAAAAAACAAAACTCTAATGGATCAATCGATTGTGCGCGCGCATGTGTGTGTGTGTGTGTGTGACAAGCGATGGCACGGGAGAAGATACAAATTGTAGATCAATGATTCGAGATCGACAAGCTCTTCATCAAGAAAACAAACAGTACTTACTAGGAGTAAGCAAACACTTAACTTAAATGTTTTGTCAATGGGTGGAAAAGTACTTACATTATGGTGCAAACAAAATATTGATTAAAAATGCAAGGAAAATGAAATTTCCGCACGACATCTCTCCCTCTGCTTGTTCGCAGGCTAGACATTGTGTTCCCAGCGACCTTTCCATTTAATTTTTAATTTGTCTCTTTTTTCACAGTCAATTGCTTATGTATATTGAACTTTCCTTGGTTAGATTTGGTTTGGGTTTTGGCTTTTAACGTCACAGCAACACAACCCGTACTGATCCAATGGCAGGATTCATACCCGAACCCTTTCAGATAAGAGTAACCAACAAACCACCTCGATTCTCGGCATGAATTATTAATACTCGGACTGTCCTTTTGTTGCACCGACTCTTGCGAAATGTATATTTGCATCGACCGACTAGCTGTGGGAAGTTGTTATTTTTTATTTTATAAAAACAGTATTTAATATCCGATTGTTCTTTAGTTACTTGACATAAATGTAGGCGTTATATTGTGCCTGTTTTGTATGGAGTGTTTTACAACAAGATCACGAGTACAAGTGGAGCACACCCATATCTAAATGACATCAAACTGGATTATATGAGATTGCAGCATTGCAAATATTGTGTAAAAGTGCTACTATTTCGTTAAAATGCAAGCAGTCAGAATGATCAATACACTTGTCCACACATCATATTTTCTTTATAAACTTGAATTGGTGTCGTATTTAAGTTTTAGAACTTAGACCGTTTAAAATTATTATTGGTAACAAGTTGTTTATCAAGTTGCGTGTATGAAAGTAAGTAAATGGTATTATATAAATATTTTTAAAAAATGGGTGCTTTCTGATATTTGTCGTATATTGCTTATAGCTAGCGTCACAAAGTTTCAACTTAAGCAAGATATAAAATCTATATTATTATTGTGAGCACACCTTGACGAGAAACAATGTTACAACGTCGATTCATATACAGCTGGTGTCATCTACATTTTAAAGTTGGCGACCAAAGCTTGCATTTATCCTAAATAACGGTGAAACGATTCACTGATGCATCAGTAATTTGCAGTGTTTTTAAACACATGATGCTGGAAAAGGTGGAGAACCGATACAAAACGATGCAAGTTACTTTAAAATATTATCGGCAATAAATAAGTATTGGTCGTTTTAAAAGTGTATCAGTATACTTTCATCATAGGCTGTGTAAAGTGTATCAATATATATATATATATATATATATATATATATATATATATATAGGTATCGTAGGTTGTGTGAACTGTATCAGTATAGATTGTATCATAGGTTGTGTAAAGTCTATCAGTATACATTGTATCATAGGCTATGTAAAGTGCATCAGAATTTATTGTATCGTAGTCTGTGTAAAGTGCATCAGTATACATTGTATCATAGGCTATGTAAAGTGTATAGTATACATTGTATCATAGGCTATGTAAAGTATATAGTATACATTGTATCATAGGCTATGCAAAGTGTATAGAATACATTGTATCATAGGCTATGTAAAGTGTATAGTATACATTGTATCATAGGCTATGTAAAGTGTATAGTATATATTGTATCATAGGCTATCTAAAGTGTATTGTATATATGTATCATAGGTTGAGTAAAGTCTATCAGTATACACTGTATCATAGGTTGAGTAAAGTCTATCAATATCGTAGGTTGTGTGTCGCGATACATTTCGATAAGTTACAGTGGAATTTGACCCCTAGTTCTGAATGTCGCTTTTTATTTTATCAGTCTGGTAGCATGCTTTTGAGCATATAATTTCCTCATTTTATATAGTATTTCAAACTAAGACAGCTTATTCGAATGGCGCCTGGAGATAGATTTTAGAAAATTTTACTTGTCATTAGAAAAGCAAGGTCCATTGAATTTACTTAATTTTCCTCTAGATCCTGCCATCTATTATTCTTAGCTGTTTTTCGCTCATGTTCATGCATACATTTTTTTGTGTGTTTGTTTTCGTATTTTTAAAACTTGTATCTTTCTTGTTTTCATTGAATGCGTCTGAAACCATACTTATCAAAATATTAAAGGAATGAGCGATTCTTCAGTTTAGAAATATTAAGTTCCTCACAAATACCTAATATGTGTAATACATATTTTATGAGGATGGACTGAATTCATGTTGTTTAAAGACACTCAGAGTATTGACTTTCATTCAAATTACAAAGATAATGTTTGTATGGGTTGGGTGGAGCAATCATATACTTATATAATGTGACATCAATAAAGTTACGAAGTGTCTAATAGGTACTTACTAGAGTGTAGCTTAGTAACAATTGACTAATGTTACAAATCTATTTTTAATTACGTGTATTTTGAAACTGACACAAAATGCCGTTGCTGGTTGGGTTTTGTTTTGGCAATTTCTGCTCATTACTGGCTATAAGATAAGGAGGAGAAGGAAGTGGTTCCCAGGAATACACAGAGACAACTCACCCATGGATGGCCTGAGCTGGTATTGAACACTCAACTCTTCAATTACGACTCCAACGCTCTACCAATTGAGTTACAGTAGATCACCATAGTGTCAAAATATAAATAGCTGACAAATCTTCGCTAGTTTACATATAGTATCACGATCCATGTCTGAAAAGGTAGCGTGTTTAATTTGTGATATTTGAAGAAGAAAACAATACTTATAAATGGGGAAACTACATGACCTAACATTTTGTTCTTTATGGATAGGTGTCTTTCAAATAGAGGTTAATTTCGTAGGTAAATATATCGTATATAAAGAAAAATAAGAGAAAAAATATATAGTAAATTATAAACATGCAGTTGTATACGTAAAGGTTCCCGCGGAAAGATTCAAATTTTGTTACATTTTTAAAAAATGTATTTTTTTCTTCACAAATGCTGTTAGTGGCTTGAACGCAAGAATTGGGAAAATTAAACAAGAAGTACACATTCAACTAATGGGTATCTGTTCAAAAAGACTAATGGTGCGATGCTATTTCTACTTATAAAACAAAAACACGACACATCAATCAGGTGCCTTATTCAGAGGTCTGTCATTGTTGAATGTGCTTATAAGTGCATCAGTTGGGTGTATTTTGTATTATAATATATGTGCATCAATTGGGGCATTATTTTCATGTATAAAATATATGCATTAATTAAGGGTATTTCTATTATAATATATGTGAGCACTGACAGATTACATCAGCGTATGGGTGTGGCGTACTTATCTGTTTATAACCAACATGCTCTATCATTTCAATTTTAATTTAAATAAGCGAATCTATCAGTACATAAAGATATCATTCTCAGACAAAATTGAAAATTGAAACGCAATATATCAGGATTTACCCTATGTCGCTTTCTGAAAATAAATATCCAGGATCCCTCTCCCATCTGAAACAGAACACGGAGCTACGGTGATTCATTAGATATCCGTGTTTCCATGTAAGTATTTTAAAAATATCTGGCATTTTAAATTTAGTCCTGTAAATATGCCAAAACAATGCTATTGTATCAACTGAAGCTACACTGTGGGTACTTACAACAATGTTTTGTTTTGTTTTTGGGGTTTAACGCCAATTTTCAGCACACGATAGGCTATACATGGCGGCCAGTATTATTGGTGGAGGAAGAACCAGTTTTATTTGGCAAGGGATTCCATGACGGATATTTATCGAGGAATGTATTGCCTGTCATCTTTATAATTTATATCGGCCTCGTTGATAGTTAACTTATCGATGCCGAGAATCCTCTATTTTGTTAATGAAAGTAAATGTGTAGCATTTTAAAACCTATAATGGAAATCAGTATCTTAAATTTAAATTATAACAATTTTATTAGACCTTGATTTCTATATAAGACATTCAGTTACTGCATTTGTTTTAACAAAAAAAGAAACTATGCAAGCATGGATTGGGTAAAGAAAAATTCGAATATTTTTTGTGTGTTTGTTGCGGAGTTATACGGTAAAAGATATCGGCCTATATGCAATTTTATCTCATCTTTTCTTTTTTTTGGAACTTAAATATATTGCTTGAAGTGACCGTGACTCTAAATAAAAGTCGTATATATTCTCACAATTGTAAAACATAAGTATTACAACATTGAATAGATTCTTCTCGTAAAATTATTTAATCATTCTTTAACCATTACTAATTCTATAACCCAATTCCCTTTCTGAATTGGTTTTGAATTTATATTAAGGTTTGACACCGTAATATTAAAAAAATAGATCACAATCTAGCATTACTTGTGGATTATACATGATTTATGTAAATCCACAAGAATTGCACAGTTGTCAGTTTTTGTTAATATCACGTATCAAATGACTATTTACCATATGCACTCATGGAAAAGCGCTCTCATTTGCAAACAGGGTAGACCCACGTCTGCACATTATAAAAAGTATTAAGCTTCAGGATTTTTCAGCTAATTGCAAATCATACATTATTATATATTGCGTCACGTAAATTTTCAAAAGGACAAACATGTTTCATGAGTGTACTTTTGTTACATTTTAAATGCATACCACTCACACAAACTTTCTAAATACAAATCAAAATGTTCATTGATATAACTTCATCATGATTAAAATTTAGATGGAAACGTCGAAGTTACGTTATCTACGATTTTATGCAAGAAGTTCATTACAAATATCCTTGTAACATATTAGTATTATACTAATTAGTATTATAATTATATTAGTATTATACTAGTAAACAATTGCAAGATTGATACATACTTACCTACGCAGCAAACAGAGGGTCTTGTTTACTTATAGGGTGTCACCAAGTGATAAAGCCAAACAGTTGAAAGTTTTGTAAGTCCTTGTCAACAGATTGCATATATTTATAATAAAGCCACTGATAGATGTTATTCCGAATTTTAAAGGACAAATAACAAACTCCGGTGGTTTTGGTGATTTCTTCTGTGACGTCTTAATATGAGAAAATATGAATGTAGTGTTTGAGCAAATTTATTCCTCTTTGTTCATTTTTTTAAAAAAATTGTTACCTATGCGTTGAAGAATCAATTACATTCATAAGAATGTCGGGTATTCCGATACGTTATTTACACATACAAATTACGAGGAAAGCTGTTCATGAGGATTTTGAAGAAAAAAAGCTCGAGATATTTTCCTCTCTCGTGTGATTTTCGTTTATTTTTGTCAGACAGGATAAGACAGGAAACGATTAATTGACATATGAAGCAATTCTGACGCAAATAATTACGTACAAACCTTACCACATCGTTTATAAGACGATTCAAACAACAAAGATCCTGATTTACCAGAGCATAATGAGCCTGCAGATCAGGGTCTATGATGTTTGTTCTACTAGTTAGGCTTAAAACAATATTCACTGGTGGTATTTTGCGATGTCAGATCTGGGTCTTTGCAGTTTGCAGTTGTATTCATCTTATAAGCGAGTATAGATGGTATTAGAGATACAGGTTCTGATGAAAAGATGGCTACTGTTACAGCTATATGATATACATCGTCCAATCGTGTTTTTGCATTTTATACAAACTTCAAGTTTAGTGTATATAAAAGAATTGCAATACATTCTTTGTTCTAAAATGTGACTGTGATATAATATGACATTTAATTTTACGCAGATCTTTATTATTAACACTAAATTTAGGAAATATCATAAGACTCTTGAGACACGTATGGTCAAATTGCGCATATCCGCTCCATGACATCTATTTTCTATTTTAAAACTGACTCTAACAAATATGTTGCTTTAATTGAAACAAAATAATACCCTGACTGACAGCTTTTTCTTTATTTAAATTGAACTAAAAATAAGATGCTTTAATTGAAAAATAAATTGTAACCTGCGTGATAACAGTACAATTTTACTCTAACCTCACGACTTTTAGGAATTAAATTTTGCTAGACGTTGCATCGTTTTGGTTAGATTAATGCTTTCCTGATTAAAATAAATATTTATATTTGTTTAATTTTATATTAAGAAAAGGATTTTAATCTGTGAATCGAGAAGGTATGTATGTATGTATGTATGTATGTATGTATGTATGTATGTATGTATGTATGTATGTATGTATGTATGTATGTATGTATGTATGTATGGAGAGAGAGAGAGAGAGAGAGAGAGAGAGAGAGAGAGAGAGAGAGAGAGAGAGGCCTAATTACGATCATTTTCTAAGAAGAGAAGTTTGACACAAATCTTTTCATGCAATTGAAACACAAACGTGCTACTTTCCAGTGCATCAATACTTGTTTTTACCAAAAGTATGACCGTAGCATTGTTTCAAGTCAAGTCGTGAGCCACCGGTCCAATTAAGTGATCCGAGAGAGTTTTATAGCTGTCTGTCTGACAATGTTATCTACTTAACCTATATAGCCCTGTTAGAACTGTGTCTTAACGTGATATGAAGCGGGTCAGATATTTCATTCATTACACATACTTTGGTATTTTATGTTAAAGACAGAACATGTACCTTTCTTGCATGCCAAATATTGTACTCGATTATTCCTTTACAACGTTAATTTATATAGAAACAAAATAAAATACATGTTTTGAAGATTTAGGAACGAAACTACACGGAATGTGGTGGGAAGTCTTATTTTTAAAAAGAAAACAAAACAAGAGAAAATACAGGACGTACATACTTCTTTAATCTGGGACCGTGTGGCAGTTCGACCTTGTATCATTTCGTGTACACTTCATTTCTAGAAGTAAATAATCTCGCTTTTTTCTTGCACGATCAGTTCTCGTCATTGACACTCAGTTTATTCAACATCACGTACCTTGATAAAAGTGAATGAAGATCTGCATGTATGTATTGTTTCAATAAATGTCGGTAGAAAACAATTATACAGTGTCGACTTTGTACCCATGTCGTACGAAATACTACAAAAGACTGTTTATTTTCCTGTATTGCGCTCATCAACACATACACACAGAACTATGGTGACATAAATACGTAATAATACGCAGATAGAGCTGACTCTGCGCTGTGCTTTCTTATGTTAATTTTAACTTGCAACCCTGGCCAACAGAAGCTTTATCCTCAGATGGAAGATCTTGGTCTATAGAGAGTTTGGGGTTCCTTATTCACATAGATATACAATAGTCCCAATAATTCAATCCAATATATTATGGATATTACGCGTCAGTATTATCTTACCATGGAGACAAAAAATAATACGGAAAATGTAAGATACCCCCTGCTGCTGTTGGTCGTCTAGCCATGTCTTCAAATTGCAGTTTATATCTGAAGTGTCAAATAGTGAAACATGAATGAATTGATCTGATGTATATTGAAAATATTTTGGCCTTTAATACGCAAGTTAACGAATCATATTTTCTGTTGAAAGAAATGCAAATTACAAATATGATAAGCTGATTAATGGAAATAAATTTCCGTTCATTATCATTTATCACTATCCTTATATATATATATATATATATATAAATATATATATATATATTGTACAGTAATATCTGTATTTAGTTCTAACTTAGGACAGTTGTAGCCACCACGTTACAAAGGATATGGGGTAGATGGGATAGTGTTATATGTTTATTCATCTGTTTGTAAATTCCATGTACTAGTGCTTGTCAGTTAATAAATTACCTTAAAATGTCAAAATTTATCTAAAATGATAAAAACAAACAAACAACAAATAAATAATAAATAAATGCACGCACGCACACAGACACATATACATACATATATCCATCCATCCTTCCATCCATCCATCCATACACACACACACACACACACACACACACACACACACACACACACACACACACACACACACACACACACACATACATACATACATACATACATACATACATACATACATACATACATACATACATACATACATACATACATACATACATACACATTCAGTTAAGTTTCAGAAAAATATCATACGAGTTTTAAAATAAGCCGAACTATATTAGATTGTAATTTGTTAAGAGGAATTAAAGTCAGTTATCGTCGTGAATGCATGCAATCATACGAAGTTGAAGCCTGTGTTGATTCAGAGTTATAACATTGTATATCAGGCACTTGTGCCTCGTGAAGAGACCACATCATAAACGATTTCAATCAACATTTTACTTACGAAAGAGTTAATATTACATAATTTACAATGCTATCAATCATGTACCGAAATGAAAACATCAATTATATTATATGGGACATGTATTGTATACTGGAGTTATTTTATCACTCCTAATTACGTTGGTCATAATAATAAGTAAACTTTACAAGAATTCATCAAATATGCTTTTTGCGTGACAAGATGTCGTGTTCATCTTCAACTATTTCATACAAACGTCTAATTGAAAGGAACATTCATAGGGTGTGTCTATTTGTCAAAGATAACACCTTTTGGTCTCTTTTTACGTACAGAGAAATATGTTGCAATCATCGATGGTAATTTTAGTACGTATATACAGAGCACTTGTTTGAATGAATAGACTGGTTTTATCATCAACTTTCAAGGTATGATACTATCTCCTTGGCTCATATTACATAATGTGAATATATATATATATATATATATATATATATATATATATATATATATATATATATATATATATATATATATATATATATATATATATATATATATATAAATTAGGGAACATGCAGGAAATACCAAAATGACGTTTATAACAAGTTTTCTGAAATATTGTTGTCTTTGAAAGCTGATAACATTTTTTGTTTCTATCAATAATTTCAGTAGGAGACGAAGTTTGTTTGTTAAATTATCTGGCAGTGAAAATCGATTTCATTATTCGACGATACTGACCTTTTTAAAATGACCTCTTTACAACACGATACTGACCTTTTTAAAATGACCTCTTTACAACACGATACTGACCTTTTTAAAATGACCTCTTTACAACATGGTTTCTTTATTAATGGTAAACTTTACCTATTTGATACATAATGGTGATGTATAATTTTATGAATAATACTATGCTGCCTGTTCCCTTAGAATGTAACAAGTTAATTAAGAAATTTGACTTAGGTCTGCCCCCCTCTTTCGTCATTGTTTAAAGCTTTATTTTTTAAACTATACGTTTACTCCATTGTGATCCTTGAATCACGACATTAAAGGCTGAACTATTGCAAAGGATTTTAACATTAGGCAAATAAAAGCCTTTTTATACTTTAAAAGTACGCAAAAATTTAATTAAGTTCTGTTGTATTACTTTGTTTACACCTTTTTATTCATTAAATGGAAATCGATTTTTTGTAACAATGTTTAACTCTTGTAATCGTTACAGAATACTTTCAAATATTTATTAATGTAATCATTGCAGAATATCTCATGCTTATAATGTGTTTCCATTTTCAGTTGAGTTTTATATTTAAATCGTATTTCAATGAGCAATTGTTAAATTTTAGATATAAAAACAACGTATGAATAATAACCCTCATTTTACAAGCCGACCAGGAACAGAACAAACTTGTGTTATACCTGATGGTAATCAGTGTTTGTTGTGTGACCCTGTAAGACCTTACTGTATTGCTTAATAGTGCAATACGGTCCATAATCTGTAATCGTAGCGCTTGTTAAACAGAGCTAATACGACATGGTTATGAAGTGGCAGCTCTTATATTCGTGATTTGTTAAGAGTATCGAGTGTTCATTTGCTTAAACCAAACAGAAATCTTCTTGTGTCGTCTGCAGCAGACCATTGGCTAACTACATTGCATCGACGCACCTGCGCAGTTATCACTACTAAAAGGCCACAACGTCACCTTGTTATAAACCGACAATAGCAGAGATATTATTCACGCGAGATCTTATCTTCACGAATGAGAAACTGAAGCGAAAAGAATCGTGTTCGGTCAACGCATTTAGAACTTCTGTTCGGAACATTGCGTACAACAACAATCGGCTGCAATGAACCTTTAAGACTGAAATTTGTGTGGTGTAGGTTGTGGGTAACTATTAGATAAATATTAATTACAGTTGTGAAAGGCAGTGCGAAATAATTATTGCTCAGTGCAGTTTAAGAAGGCGTAGAAACAACAAACTGACAACATCGTTAGTGAAATTCGTCGTCTTATGTCCAGTCAGCAAAAGTTACGTGTTCTAGAGTGGAATAAAAAAAAATGTATGATGCCCATGTAGGATAATTTGCTGTCTTTCAAGATCGGACAAAGCAGACAAAAATGTGAAGGGATCATAGCGCACATGTGGTTCGATAAATCATAGATTAGACGTTAAACTATTTCACTGTCTTAAGCAAAAAATGAAAACAAATGAGGAAATAGATTTTGTATGTTACAGATGTAATCGACGACTGCCAGTTTACAACAAGACGACATGGTTTTAATGTTGGCAGGATATGGTGAAGTGTTATCTCTTTTGCTGGCCTTTCTGGTGTTTGCTAGTGACATCGAAATTGGTGAGTAGATCTGCACGTGATATACGATTCCGTTTATTCGTTAATAATGTTACTGTTATGTTTGTTTTTTTTGGCTTTAAAATCATATTTCGATGGGATTGGGCCGAGTTTTCCAAACTTATAACGGGAACTCTCTTGTACAAGTATAAGATATAAATCAAAGAAAAGAGGCAGACCAAAGCATGTAATGATATAAACTATATGACAAAGCTAACAACAGCAAAAGCTCAGTAAAAACAAAAATAATAAATTGACAAGAATAATGAGAAGAATAGGAAGGAGAAGAAGAAAAGAACGATAAATAGTTGACAAAAAAATGAAAACCAGAATAACTTAAAAGCATGAAGTAAACAAAATTAAAAATGGTTAGTCGAATCTGTGAGCTCTCAGAAAATAAATCGGGGTTGTTCCAGGATAAAATAATTATATTTGGGGAAATAATTAGTGCTGATATTATTGGTGGTCACAAGTAAAAAGGATGGATCAAAAGAATTGAATTGTCTCTTGCTGGTAAATGGATTAGTCAAAGTAAGGCGTGTTGAAATAAAATCCACTGAACACGATGGTCTCTTGCTGGTAAATGGATTAGTCAAAGTAAGGCGTGTTGAAATAAAATCCACTGAACACGATGGTCTCTTGCTGGTAAATGGATTAGTCAAAGTAAGGCGTGTTGAAATAAAATCCACTGAACACGATGGTCTCTTGCTGGTAAATGGATTAGTCAAAGTAAGGCGTGTTGAAATAAAATCCACTGAACACGATGGTCTCTTGCTGGTAAATGGATTAGTCAAAGTAAGGCGTGTTGAAATAAAATCCACTGAACACGATGGTCTCTTGCTGGTAAATGGATTAGTCAAAGTAAGGCGTGTTGAAATAAAATCCACTGAACACGATGGTCTCTTGCTGGTAAATGGATTAGTCAAAGTAAGGCGTGTTGAAATAAAATCCACTGAACACGATGGTCTCTTGCTGGTAAATGGATTAGTCAAAGTAAGGTGTGTTGAAATAAAATCCACTGAACACGATGGTGTCTTGCTGGTAAATGGATTAGTCAAAGTAAGGCGTGTTGAAATATAATCCACTGAACACGATGGTCTCTTGCTGGTAAATGGATTAGTCAAAGTAAGGCGTGTTGAAATAAAATCCACTGAACACGATGGTCACTTGCTGGTAAATGGATTAGTCAAAGTAAGGTGTGTTGAAATAAAATCCACTGAACACGATGGTCTCTTGCTGGTAAATGGATTAGTCAAAGTAAGGTGTGTTGAAATAAAATCCACTGAACACGATCGTCTCTTGCTGGTAAATGGATTAGTCAAGTAAGGCGTGTTGAAACAAAATCCACTGAACACGATGGTCGTGTGTACTCTTCACATTATCAGTTTTTAATCTGTTCCAATTTTATCTCAATTTTGTTAATATGATAATTTTAATATTTAAATTCTATCTTAATTTGGTTAACATGATATTACATGTACTATTTGTAACAGGATGCTTTTTAAATATTAGATGCAATTTGTTTCTTTGAACTCGCATAAGTAAAGCGAATCAAAAGGAATGAACTCCAAAAGTTAATTACACTCATAAAATGAATAATAGAATTTTAGCCTGGGCGGCACAGACGTTCTCTGGTGTTTATTACAAAATAACATGACACTTTCTCTACAACAGATGGAATAACGTTCCAATAAATATGGTAGGACCTTTTTATTTTTAGTTTTATTTATAATTAAAAAAAGAAAAGGTGTATTTAATTAGTTTTACAAAATCTTGAATTCATAGTCCCCCATCACGTTTCGAAGTAAAGAACGCTCGTTCAGCATTGATTGTTGAGCATGTAACGATGCTAAATCAGATTATGATGATGTTGGTCTTCCCAGAATATAGTTTGTTTCATAAAAGTCATTATTATAGTCCTAAGATGGAAAAATAAAAAGCCTACGACGAGGGCAGCTCATTTCTCAATAAGACAATAACTGACATTGCTTGTGACACTATGGAGATGGGTCGAAATTCTGTGCGTGAGAGTTATGAGAGAGACTAGTATTGTTCTACTGAAAAGGAGAGATCGAAAGCAGACAAACGATCTAATGATTACAGGCACCTTTCAGCCTTTCACTTTTGTTCCAATTTGACGACAAATTACCGGGCGACCAAAATGTTTCAAAGCATACACGTTTATGACAAACACGTCCGAACCAGGGTTGCGGTACAGGGAAGTCATTAACCAGTTGAAATTTTATACAAGAGTGCAAATTTCTGTATTTGTCGTCTTGATTCTCGATTTTCCCATCCTATTTCTCAGTGTAACGCTTTCATTGATGCAAATGTTGTTGCGCTCGTCACAATTTTGAATGCCTCGTTTATTTTTTTTTTATTTTTTATAGTTCTCTTTTTTTGAGTAATGTGCACTTGTCCCAAGCCACATTACCGAATTTCCTGTCCCGAATCATCACGGGAATTTCTAAGACTGACATAAAAGCCAAGAGATCTTCCGTTTGAATCTGACTGAGACACCATGACGGTTGCAGAAAGCATGCTCCGAGCTTCTTGAAACATTAATACGAATATAATCCAAAATCGTATGTAATATTGCAGAGGAACGGGTAAATAACAAATATAAAGAATATACCAAACGTTTCATCCGTTCAGACATCAAGACATCCCTTACCTTAAATTTGTTTCGCATGTAGGTTTACCGTGGTTCAGTTAACCTGTCGCTTAAATGACTTTACCACTTGTATTACATACTTTCGTTTTATGCCAGGTGAGGAACATTTAATAATTTTAGCGGCTAGGTTTTATTTCTATTTGTGATGCTAAGTATATTCGTACACGTTTACCAGCAAGGAGATTGATATCCAGAAATTTCAGCTTAATCCTTTCTACAAGAAGACAAAATCTTAGCAAATCCCGAAGATTATAATGATTATCCAATTATCTCTTAATATGATCGCCTTAATGGCAAATCAAATAGTGATTATTAAAATAAAGTAAATACGGCTTATGATGAGTTATTCTTATATCACATACAAGAGGTTTGTTTTTTGCTGTTAAAATACGATAAGTCTTAGGCATAGCAAACGTGTGAACTGTGACCAAAGTATGATTATGTAATGTTATAATATATATATATATATATATATATATATATATATATATATATATACATACATGTTTGGATGCTTGAAAGTATCATTCTATTGGTATTAAGTAACAATACAGCACACTTAACACGTATCAAAATGACAGAATGGCTATTTACTGATGATTAGGTATCGTCCATAATTGTATTTTTTGAGAGAGAATTGTGAGTAACCACCTGTTCCGGACGTCATCAAGTGAATCGCATTTGGCCTCCCACTACACACGTCTCCCCCTCCCAATAATAATAATACAATTTAAACATTTTTGTCATGATTGTGTCTTTTCTACCACTTCATTTATTCTCGCTACCGAAGTTAAGGACTGAATAGTAGATTTTTAAAGTTCGTTTAATTTTCCATATCAGGAAGAAAAAACATTGTTTCAGTCGAAACTGCAAGCGTATTAGCAACTTACATGAATGCAATACTATTAGTCAATGTTTCTAAATTTATAAGTGTATGTGTGCATATGTGTTTGTGTTTTCTGTGTGTGTATGTGTGCGCGTGTATGTGTGTATGTGTGTGTGTGTGTGTGTGTGTGTGTGTGTGTGTGAGAGAGAGAGAGAGAGAGAGAGAGAGAGAGAGAGAGAGAGAGAGAGAGAGAGAGAGAGAGATTTAAAATCTGAATTATGGTATTTACTGTATTAAAGGAGTTTTGTCAACACGAAGCCAGATGCTTTGTGGATGAGTGTTCCAAATGATAAATGTATTCGTTCGATTGGTTTGCATTCTAGACTATCTACCAACAAACACATGTCTCTGTTATGGAGCAAGACAATTGTTCGCCGTGCATAGACCATGTCTAAGTGCCTTCCTCAAATACCTTTACTATGGTTTGTGCAATAAATATTTATGTGTAAAGTGCGTGTTTAGGATAGGTAAAGTATACAGACTCGTAATGGGATATTCGGATACCTAATCAATCATGCTAGTATTAATTAAGTGGAAACAATGGGTTATAAAATGTCGTAAATACATAAAGAGAAATGAAGCAATGTTGGGAAAAAAGGACCTGCAAATAGGATAATGAAATTTGAAGAACGCTTATACTTGTAATTTACTTTTGTGCCTCTATTCGATGGTACAGTGTAAAAGTAAATTATGTCAAGTTTATGCTTCAAAGTCGTTCAAACCGTATATAAATTTGAATAAAAAGGAAACGAAAGAACCAGACCATAACAAAAACCAAATGAAGCAGAAAAATAAACATTACCTTAAAAATAGACTTATTAGTAAAGGACATAACCACTTTGGGGAGGGGGTAGTATCATGTATTATACGCACAATAGTGGACATGAAGATAAAGCTCTGCAAATGTTGAAAGGAAAAAAAAAACCAATGGAACATAAATCCTTCCAACCCAAGAAAACAAAGACAGGTGTTTCAAGGACACGCAAAAACAATAAGGTCTATTTTGTGCCGATCAAAGCTAAAGTCCTAAAATGTCAGAACACAATCGGAACCATTAAATGGAAGACAAGTACATCCAATAAGAACCCCAAAACCGATATTACAGTATAAGAGATGTAGAGCAAAAAAAATGTGAATATAAAGAATTACATGAGTTTTCTGAGAGAAAAAAACCTTCCAAATGTAAAGCTGAAGTGCTACAAGATACTTTATACAGGTAAATACGTGATAATAAAACAAATATCAAGAACTAAATACTAAAAATATTCATAACAATATCAAGAACTAAATACTAAACATATTCATAACAATAATTAACTGTTGTCAAAAGAGGAAGGTGAAGTTGAAAAAAGTGACTTGATAAACAAATGCGCGCGCTGCTCTGTGGATTACATATTGTTTTTGCATTGGTTTCTATCGTTTAAGTCATTTTCCATTTACTGTTAATCTTTTATTTTCTCGATAGTTATTAAACGTGAAGAAAACATTGCATTTTTTTCCTCTAAATTAATTTATTTAAAAAAGAAAGACATATATTACAACACACTCATTAGTTCACGTATTGATCGAGAATTGAATGAACAGGTTAATATTTTGCGCACTTTATTTTTGAGGCAACAATGTGTAAACAGATTCAAAACTGATTGAACGCTTTCAAGGTCATTCTTGAAAGGAGAGTTCAAAACAAAGTTTAAAAGCACAATTTATTTGATATAATTCTCAAAACTCACGTCTAATAAAGACCTCGGAAGAAAAAAAAGATCTCAGAGGTTAGATGTTAATGTTTCCTCATTCCTTCAACAGCTCAAACTTTATTTGACAACATCTCCATTACATGTTAAATTTACTTTCAATGTGTACTAAGACACAAATAAGACTGAAATAAGAACATTTATTAATGAACCATTTTAGGATGGCCAAGTTAATGATTTACAATTACTGTTTCCTTCAAATTAGATCAGCGGAAAGAATATCTTGTCAAAGTCGCCAATTCTGGGTTCTGTATCTGCTGCGGAGTATGGCTCAGAGAGGGAGTTTTCATACTAGCCGTTGTCGTTTGCGTGAATAATTTCAAGAGACCTAAGTGGACTTCTGACTTAATAATGCTCATCTCAAGATACAAGAACGAATCGAGTTTCATTTTATGGAGAAGTCTATCTGATATACAGCAAATTAAGACGTCAACATTAAAATGTTACTTATCTTTAAAATGAGGTCACATTGACCGATATTTGAGTTTGTGTTGTGGAGACTTTTGTTTGACAACGAATTTAACATACCAAAATAAAAATGTTACTTATTATTAAAGGTCGGTAACAATTACGTCTATTCACATTTAATTTTGTGGAAATTATTATCTGGTAGACATCGAATTAACACACGAACATGAAATGAAATGATACTTATCAATTAAATTGACTTATATAAGAATTTAGTTGTGTACTTCGTGAGCCTTCTGAAACTATAACTTTCATAATTATAACCTGAAACGATATTTTTTTTTTAAAGTCGCGCATTGAAGAAAGAAACTAAATCCGGACATCATAAAAACCAACATAAATATCAGTTGTACTTAATAAGGCATCTGACTACCTTTAAACACATCCCCCACCCCCACCCCCGGGACATTTCTATGTGTTGTTTACAAACCACAACTAGAACTTTATTTACCTTGAACAACACCAATATTCATCTAAATGTAAATAGCATGTTGCGAATACAGAAGCTTTTCTCGTGACAGCTGTTATTACATCACAGTTTTAATATAAGACGCTAAAAAGGTTTGCACGGTCTCGAGTTTACGTCACAAATATATATTTCATGTGGTGTGCAACATGTATTTAATGGCGTGATGGATTAAATGGTCTTAATTTTAGATAATATGAAAGGTGACGCGACAGACTAAAGCAAACAGTCACGAAACTTTGGTAAAGACAAGACAGTCGCATTTCTAAGGCTTGAAATTACTACTATTTGCATACCTTTAATTGTAAATATTTTTCAGATGGGTATTAAATAACATGTTTTATTCCTACGAGAAATATGCAACAATGTGGTATTTTGTCGACAATCGACAGCATGAACACATGCTTAATACTTTGAAATATGTAAACTAGAACACGGATCATCTCATATTGGATTTTCTTGTTTGGAATAATGCTTTAATTTGGGCTATGAGTGTCTGAATATAAAAATAAGAGAAAATACGATGTTTCATTCAATCGTACCTCCAAACAGTATATCAAAGATCACGCCAACAGTCACACACAAAGGTCACATATTTTGCGTTTTTTGCGTTTCGTTCTTTGAATTCTAGAAAGAATGATAACAACATTAAAATTGGTCGGCCGTTTCGTTTCAGATAGTGAATATGTTGTATATGTTATTTTATTTCCGTCTTAGTCGTTTTAATTTATTTTTATATAGTTTTTAAATATTTTGTTACAATTCTTTGGCCTTTGTCACGAGGTGGGGATAATGATAATCCCCCCACTTCTAAAGGTACTTGGGTTAACGTTATCTAGAAGATGATCGGCCGTGGTGTTTTTGCCCAGATCGAGTAAATAAATACAATAAAAATTTTAAATGATGAATTGAATTATAGAAATCTGAGGATAGATATAGAACAGAACAATATAAACAAAAATCAATATGAACATTATGTTTGAATGATTCACTTTCTCTAAGAAATAGAATTACAGAATTTTCGAAATTCAATAAGCGGTTTTGATCTATCGACAAAACAAATTTCCTCATTTCCTCAGGTGACTGATCAAACTCAGATTGCCGGCAAGTCAGCATCACCTGAATACTTTCGGTCTTTCCAAATCACTATTGGTGATAAGTGTCCGTTGTCGTATTTCGTTTCCTTCTCTATGTTTATGTCTCTGTCTGTCTGTTTGTTTGTTTGTTAGTCTGTATGTCTGTCACTTTCCTCTAGAGACTTCTGGTCATCATCCGTCTTAGTTGTAGACTGTGTTCTCTTTCCAATATACCATACAGGTAGGGAGCTATTTAAAACCCAAACTAAAATACGTGTCAGTTTTTTTTCTTCTATTATTTGGATAAAACAATATTTCTACTCTTCTGAACGTCAGATATCGCATACAATAATTTAAACAGACTAAGCTATGGTAAGTTCGAAACCCAATGCTAATACACACACCCTACCATAATAAATTAATGTCTTTTTCTCGTAATCCTTTGGAACAATTAAATGATTAGACATTTTTGATAACCTTTATACCCTGTTTTGGCTATAAATCTATAACTGCCTGTTGTCACACGTTCCTAATGCTAACACCATCGATTCTCAGTTGAAAAGAATTCACAACTTAATTGCACAAATGAATTAATGGACTTCACTCCTTGTCCTAACTACGTTATTTTTCTCATTAGCGATTAATTGACATTTCATTTTCAGGCATGGAAAAATCAATTCTTAGCATACCTTGTTCATATCATTTAAGGCAGATAAATTATATTCTCACAATTCTTATCAGAGTAATGCATGAAATTCCTACAATACACGAATTCTCATAAGTCATATAAGATTCGAGAAAAAATGTACGCAAACCAATAACTTCTGAACTCAAGAAAAAAATTATTGCATGAATTTTAAACAATAACTCAACAAATAATGGTATACTTACATCAAAGCATACTGTATGTGACTTTTTTTTTATACTAACATTGTAGTTTATTGAGACTTACTATAACTATGTAGCTGAATTTCTCTTTCTCTTGTCCTCAAGTTTCCGACAATTGTCCGATTGTCAATTCAGCGAAAGAAGTACTCTTTCTTTTACTAATCTTGGCATTAAGAACTTCTGGTTTGCTTCAGAAAATGTATCTGTCTAATTTCGCAAGGTTAGATTTACTTAAACTTTGAATTTCGTCTGGGGAAAACACCCCGTCGTTTAGCTTAGCCAGTCAGGATTTCTTTCTCTAATCGTCAAATGTTTAGCACTCCCATCGAAGTCGGAATAATCCTCCGCCTTTATTAACAACGATTATGGAAAATATCATTTTATATCACCTGTTTCAAATGATCCAAGATTTCCAAAAATATTTGCTCTGGTTTGTCGCGACTGTGTCTATTTCCGCTAATTGACCATACACTGACATATCTGTCAAACTGTTATCGAACGGACTCGAATTAAAATTATATTTATACCCCAAACAGGGCATATTGCAACCGTTGAAGTTAGCAATTTATTGCGGGTATAACTCATACGTCAGGCTTAATGGTTAGTCACGTTGACCACGGAATGTACTTAGATATGATCTCTACAAAAATTCGTACCATTACATCATTAAACTAAGTAGCAGAAAAGTAAAAATTTCAAATGAACTATGAGTATTCTGAATTAAATTATCCAAAAGTCTAGCCAGTCAGGATTTCTTTCTCTAATCGTCAAATGTTTAGCACTCCCATCGAAGTCGGAATAATCCTCCGCCTTTATTAACAACGATTATGGAAAATATCATTTTATATCACCTGTTTCAAATGATCCAAGATTTCCAAAAATATTTGCTCTGGTTTGTCGCGACTGTGTCTATTTCCGCTAATTGACCATACACTGACATATCTGTCAAACTGTTATCGAACGGACTCGAATTAAAATTATATTTATACCCCAAACAGGGCATATTGCAACCGTTGAAGTTAGCAATTTATTGCGGGTATAACTCATACGTCAGGCTTAATGGTTAGTCACGTTGACCACGGAATGTACTTAGATATGATCTCTACAAAAATTCGTACCATTACATCATTAAACTAAGTAGCAGAAAAGTAAAAATTTCAAATGAACTATGAGTATTCTGAATTAAATTATCCAAAAGTCCTAACAGTGATATTACAAGTCTGCAAGTTTCAAGTGTTGAGAATTTAAGTTGTGTTCCGAATGAATTCCAATCTTGAATGTGCTGAAGAGCTAATTGCCTGGAATAGTGTTTATGTGTTTACAGTCTTGATGTATCACAATGATATATACAATATGTCTCTAAATAAATTCACAATAATCACATAATAGGGATTCCTCGGAAAATATTAAATATCATTTTGTAATATTGATGAATAATTGAAATAAATAATACCTCTGAGATATTAACTGAAACACATCTGACATATACGATTCCATTAAAGATGTTAAGATAGAATAAGTAATTATAATGTACATAATTTTAATATATAAATAAAAGATACAAAAAGAAGACCAGGATGAGTTTCCCATTTTTATTTCCAAAACATCCTAACTTCTAATTTGTAAAAAAGGTCAGGTCTTTAACTTAAATTTTAATCCAGAATATAAGAAATATCAGGTAGACCAGGAATTCCCAAAGAGAAAATAATGTTATGAACTCAAATCCTTATTTTACCTACAAAGTGATACTTATCATAAAATATAATCTACTAGCATATACAAAAATTATTTATGTAACATATTGTTTACAAGATGACCCTTACAATCTATATTCATCGACAAAAGCCAACACACAAGTTAAATTAACATAACAATTTAACCATGAAATCAAAAATGTTATGCGCTCTGAAGGTCTGAGATAAACAGCAAATAGCAGTATTTAAAAGTCAAATGTGGTAAATTAAATATAAAGTTATTAAATGTGAATTGACCATAAAAATACATTTTGATCAATCTCATTTACTTACTGACCAAAGCTGATCTGTTGGGAAAAATGTAATAATTACCCGTTTTCAATTTTTTTTTTTTTTTTTACATTTATATTACATTATTGGTTAAAAAGGTATTACTTTATGTGTTAAGTTTATTACGAAATCGGGTAATATTATATTAACGTTTGAAATGTATTCCATTATCTATCTGCATTTCAGTATCTGTTAATTAGTATAGTTTTGGCTTATAATAAGTCCTCATTACATCCTTTCAATCATTCACAAAATGGGATACATTCGCAGCATCGATCTAGGAAACTCATTGTCTGATACGTGTATAATATATACCTCAAGAAAATAAACAAACCTAGAAGCATAATCGTTTACGAAGAGCTACAAAATGGTACATCATGTTTGTATGTTTCTTTTGTCGTTTTCTTTGTTTGTTTTTTTTTTTTTTGAGAGAGAGAGAGAGAGAGAGAGAGAGAGAGAGAGAGCATTGTGGCACATATGATTATTATCTTCATTGAAGATTTGAAACTCAATCTCTGATTTGGAGATGAGATAATGCTTTCAATCTAAGAACACTAAATTACATAAACTGTATGTCATTTTGACTCAGCGATTAGCGTCTGTATTAAAATGTCAAATGTGTATTTAGTAGTAAATTTGACGCGATCTTGACCCACAATCACAATGCGGGGATAATAATTCTTCAATCTAAGACCTCAAATGGTATCTATAATCAACTGTAGATTCGATGGAACACCGTTTCTCTTTCAGTGCCCGATGAAAGACGATATGATAAAATAATAATTGGAACTCTTAAATAATCAAAAGTTCCATTATTCCTCTAGAATGTAAATATCATTAAAAAAAAGAGGAAAGCCACCATTATATAAACGTTCCTACAAAAATGTACACAAAATCTGACTTTAATCATTTTAGTGCCAGATCGTTGTCAATGGAAACATTAGCTTTCCCGTTTGACCCTGTACGAAAATTAAATATCCAAACATATGCCTTTGTACGTTAAGCCAAGCCGTAAAAAATTTCGCTTTGCGTAGCAGGTGAACTGTAATACAGGGTAGTCTGGGACTGTCAATGCCTAAACGTCTTTGTATACTGCCATAATACCGCAGCATAAAATTAGTAATTTTCCTTTATAAACATTCAATATATTCGATACTTTCATATGAGAAATACCATTCTGTGGAGGAATTCTATTTGTGGGTTCAACAAGCTTTACCCTTTCTTATGTGTGTGAACTATGCAATTAATATCACACTGATGTCAATACGCCGTTTGTTTGGATCACTACGTAGCAGATGACAAAAAAATATTCATTCTAATTAGCATACAACTCAACTTTTGATGAAAAAGGTTATCTTGTATCGAAGATCTTTTGTTGATATTTTACCACATTATACAGCTCATTCAATAGAATCATTTGATGATAGCTAATTATTTACAAATATAAATATGATCTAAATGTTTTATGTCTAGAGCAGACGACATTTCAGTACTTTATTTCTCACACGAATCTGATCTGTATGAAATTAGTATACTGGTCTGAACTGAAACCATTTCTTTGTTCATTGTTTAGGAATATCTGAAATTTGAACAAGACGGTCTTTTCCTGTGACACGTGCCAATTTATTGAATGACTGCCATATTGCAATCTTATATCATCTATCGTTAATGTCTTTGCTGAATAAACTACGTACGCTGTACATTCAAAATGAAGACACAAACTGTTAGGATGTTTTAACTGTCATATAACGTCATCATAATCTAAGAGCATGATCGATCATTGAATAAATTAAAAACCATAAAAGCTTGCCCTAATTACTTAGTATTCGACTATAATTACTTAGTATTCGACTATAATTACTTAAGAGGTATATTTTCTTACGTGAATTAAGTAAACAGATCTCATATAGTCTTGATCAATCATGTTCGATTCGGAAACGCGAAGGGAATTTCATTTTGTTGTTTTGGACTGACATGTTTATTCACTAACTGTATCTGTTTCCACAAGAAAGCCATTCTTTACCATGTTATTATGGTAATAGTAACTCTGTCTACAGAAGTAATCGGAAACTATATGCTGAATTGTGATAATGTATGTGATGGTTTTAGTTATCGTTATCTAGGAGACGACTGACTGACCAGGGTGTTATTGCCACGATCGATTAAATAATAAAGAAATACATGAAATTAAGGGACAAAATAACACACACACACACACACACACACACACACACACACACACACACACATATATATATATATATATATATATATATATATATATATATATATATATATATATATATATATATATATATATATATATATATATATATATATATATATATATATATATATCGGACATAATAATTTGAATGTTTCGCCTTTCTCTTAGAAAAAGCTTTAAAAACATACAAAGTGAAATTCAATTAGCTATTTTGTTATACTGTTGGACCCAATGTCATCATATAACCAAGTGACAGGACAAACTGAAATTGCCGGCATGTCAACATCACCTGGTGCTTCCGATCTTTTCCGAATAACTGATGGTAATGGGTTAGTGTTTCCGTAGTGCTCTCTCTCTCTCTCTCTCTCTCTCTCTCTCTCTCTCTCTCTCTCTCTCTCTCTCTCTCTCATCTTCGAGTCTTCGACCTCTTGATCGCAATCTGTACTCTCTTTCCACTGTACATTCAGTGAAGGAGCTATTTTCCCCAAAAATATGGTACCCAACCCGTGTGTCAGGTTTATTCTTCTCCTGGGATTAGCCAATATTCCCACTCTCTTTCACCTCAAAAAACGTCTATTAAATTCAACAGAACTCTGCCATGGTCAATTCGCAAGCTAATACACACTCGCAACGCTATTACTATATGAAACGGCCCGGGTCAGAAAGGACCTGGACGGAATAGCTCGGGTTAAAAAGGAGCGTTTACAAGATCGATTATTATTATTAGTAGTAGTAGTAGTAGTAGTAGTAGTAGTAGGAAGCAGAAGAAGAAGAAGAAGAAGAAGAAGAAGAAGAAGAAGAAGAAGAAGAAGAAAGAAGAAGACAGCTTTTATACAATAATATATCTATTCACTTCCAGGTCAATGGCATTTTTACATGTATTGCTAAACCACTGAGCTGTCCAAACTGAAACACTGGTTAGTAATGATTAACACCTGGAAAAATTAAAGCATGGATAGCAAACAGCAGACTTTTGCCGATTACGCAGATTGTAGTATCGATATTACGAAAGAATAAGCGATCACCTTATACTTTTCACACTTCTTTTACCTGTTTTTGTCTAAGATTTATTTAATATGTCAGCAAACTTTGATAATCACAATTATGACGCAAATACAAGTCTCTACGTTATGCAACTGCTGTAGAATTGATTATGATCAGCGCACTAATATATAGCACCTTAAAGACATGGCTTAGATCTTCATGAGAGAGATTAGCTCCATTATTCAGTAAGGTAAAGCCTGCCTATAAACTGTATTTTCCTATACCATTGTCGCTTTTTGTAGTTGTCGACAATGAAATGTAATGCAATTTCCTATAAAACATGGAAGTAGTCCCATCAGATGTTTAAATCTGAGTGCACTATTAGTTATACAAATAACTGCCTAAATACCTGACACAATAAATATGGAACATAGCACCTGTTGTTGCTTCTTTAGTGTTTACACCTATAATAACCTGGACAGGCATATTGCGGTTTGTTGCCAAAATCACTAAAAGTCATGCTACTTCACTACCCCATTGGGAAAATGTTCTCAGTTATGCAGACCCAAACTACCATTTGATTTAAATACCATTGATTGTTCAACTTTTCTGTCCAAAATTTGTCAAATTCTGTTTTCAAACTTTTATGAAAGCATAACAGTATAAAAAACATTAGTCTATTAAAATGCATGACATAATTCTCAGTATAATTTTAATATTTATACATGTTGGTATATACGGTACATTTATTAAGTTTGCAAATCAATTTTTTGTTATCTGTTATACAATTTCAGGCTGGCCTCTTCGTCTAAATTCAAGGCCAGTACACATGGGGCTAGGCTTCTACCAGTTAGTGCCACTACTGCGGAGGGAGGCCGATCTGTTGCGCTTAGCGACCTAAGACGAGAGAGACGATGCTACAGATTTTAAAATCTTTAAATACTCTTTGGGACCAATACATGCAGCACGAGATCACAACGTAAACGTTTTTGAGCTCTGTCGGCGAGCTGTATGGTCTCAGAGTGTAGTTCCAACACTAGACTAAACTGATCGTGAGCTAAATTTATCGGGTTCTAACATGGTAGTGGCAAAGCATTGCCGATAACCGGATGGCCTAAAAAAAACCTCCTAAACTTGTTAGATCGAATGATACAAGCATAAAATGAGTATGAAACTTACTTATTTTATCAGGAATTGTCATGTGTTTGTTCTGGGAAATACACGACTAAAGTAAGTCGTTGATGAAATGTCGCATAGTACTTGCGATTTGCATTGCTAGTGGTACGAGTACACAAATCTAACAACCCACACTTTCAAAAGTTCTAGAGAACTTTTTTTAAAAAGTAAAATTGTATACTGGTTGCAATAAAACGAAAGAATACAAAATTCTACAAATTTCAATATTCCGAGAACAACTTCTTTAGTTATGTGTAATCACGTGACTTATGGACTTCCGATGTCGTCATTACCGACATAATTATTCTAATAAATGCCATTGTTTAGAAAATAAATAATTTTCCTATAAAGTTCTTGCAGAGATGAGTCGATATAACATAAGTTGAACTAGTATAGGCCCGCTGGTAAGCGACTACCATACCAAATTGTTTGTATACAGTTGGAATGACCCCATTTTTAAAAATATAAATACAGTCAAAGGAAATGTTACTTTCCTTGATATATTGCTATAGAATACTTTAGAATTAAAGGTTTGAAAGGAAACAAGACATAATTTATAGTCATGATGTTGTTCCCACGTAGCAGCATAATGCAGCAAAATAAAGTTTGAATTTCTATAATGTGCAATGAAACGACTTTACATTCCAATTTTTAAGAATGTTCGTATTCATGCGATACATCTATTGTTTTTTTTTTTTCATGATCGTCGTTTCATACTTTGATGCTTTTGGAGAGCCTTGGAAGAGAAACATTTTAGATTTAGAAAATTCATGTTTTTGTAATCTGAAACTATGTTAACCTTGAAAAAGTGAGTTCATCCTGGCCAAAAAACATGAAAAGGAAATATAAGGATATAAATTTATCTTTAGAAATGCTTATTAACCGTGAACAACATTACTATATTCCTGTTATCCCAGGATTACATCCTATATCATAATATAATATTAACATCGGTAGCTACAATTGTGCAATCTTGTTAAGTTATTTGGTTCAAAAGTGAGTATCTATGTAAGCATGATTTTATAGTTTGATGAATATTTGTTGCAGTTATTGTATAATTATTGAATATATGTTACTGTTAAATTAATATGACAGACATTATGGGCAATATGTTTGTAGTATTTGAAATTAGATTTTAATATTCATGTATTAGCAATAATGATTGTTCATATTAACAGATTTATAAATCTGAAATGGCATTAGCATTTGTCTTTCTTTTCCTTATACTAATTACGCTTATCTTTTCTTCTTCTTCTCTTTATAACCCATCAAACAAATGTATGTTAATTTTTTTAAATAAAGAAAACTATTATTTTCCAATTGTTACTTGAGTTACATTGCGACCAAAACGCAAAGACGGTGCTTACAAAACACAGAATATTACACATATATAATAAAAGTATACATAATATCGTGACAAAGTTGGCATGTGAACCAGCACGTGGGCGACACGAACTCGTATTCAGTCTTGATATGTTATAACAAAGATATTATTGATTTGCTTTAATACAATGCTTTATAACACATATTATTTGCCTTCTTTTTTCATTTTATATAGAATATGTAGTAGCGTTGCAATTATTGCCATGATCACTTGTCGGACGATTGTGACATATACTGCACCATTATTATCTACTGCACATTATTTATAGACATTCACCAGTCAAACAAGGATTTGGTATTTGCGTATTAGTTACTTTTATTAGACTAGTACTGTAGTAAGCAATTAATGCCTAAATGGGCCTTTTTGGGTCGGGCCTTTTTGGGTCGGGCCTTTTTGGACCGGGCCTTTTAAGCACTGGTCCGTGTTGGTCGTGAGCCTTTTTGGTACCGGTCCGTTTTGACCCGTAACCCACTCAACTTGTCCTCGGACTGGGCCTGTCAGGGCCACGGTATGGGCAGTTCCATGTGTACACAGTTCGATTCAAATAACAAGCAGAGCGAGCACAACACTCCAGTTGGACTAGAACTTGGAGAGCATCAGAGTTGGCGCTGTTCGCTTGAATTAATGATGCTTTTCGTTTGCGACGACGAGAGAGCGAATACCATACCCTGGCGTGTGCCAGGGCCTGGGCAGTTAGAGTCTACACTGTTGGCTTGAAATGGAGAGAAGATCGAATACAATATCTGATTTGAACTAGTGTGTAATATGAACAATATATCCAGAACAAGCATTGTGTTATGCGACGGCTGTTCCAGGTCTTTGAGGTTTTCATCTCGGTTAATACGATACTCTTAAGAGTTTAAAATGCTTCAAGTATCAGTCTTTAAAAATATATTATAAGGTAAACATTACATATTACATTGAATAAATAAATAAATAAATGTCGTATCTATGTTTGAAATTTTCAGTAATATTTGTACTAAGTGTAATCAAAGACTACATCTAAGCCTCACAACATGCGTCGTAAGTGTCTGAAGTAATACTTGTATTTATTGTCAATTTAAAAAGGGAAATATTATGGTTTAATGTTTTATAAACCATTTAAAAATAGATTAGGTTATTTGAATAAATACATTTTTGCAATTAGGTTACCGGTATTTGTATATCTTAAAAATAAGTCTTTCAGAAATGACCGATGCCTTTGAGATTTGAGGTAACTTTGTTGACAATTATTGGAGAATGTATTTATGTGTCACGTGCGTTATAACCACACTATCTTTACATTTTGTAATCTTAAGTATGGCCTTCATAAGTAAACCATCAATACAAACCTGATATAAAAAAGGTCAAATTCTACTAAAACGTTTTATCACTCAAGGTGATTTTTAGGGGCGGTGGTAGTGCTTTCTTAAAAGACAATTTTCACGATCACGAAACTGATAATTCACTCGGCACTTATGCCAAAACGGGAAAAAGTTCACTAGCATTATTCTAAAAACAACTATGAAAACATGATAATCAGATGGGTAATACGATATTTTGATTGCGGGTATATTGGAGTGCCTACTATTTTTAATGTGGAATTTAATTCAAGGATATTATTTTCTCATTGAGAGTTTTAAACGAGTAGGAATAAATTATGTAACAGAGTGATTGTTACTCAAAGTTAGTTTCTGTAATGTAATTGATTAAAGTCACTCTTTGGTCCTGAAAGAAGATCAGCTATTAATGTTCCAATATAGCACATATTATTGGTGTCAATGACTCGGTTTGATGCCTTTTTAAAGATTATTTGAATCACAGCTCAATGTAGCCGTAGTTCGTTTGTATGCGTGTCTGTGTGAGTTTGCGAGAGCACATATACACATGGAAGTATATAAATGATGCTAGTATAAAATATTGATGTACTTTCTATCTATTTCAGAGACACACACACACACACACACACACACACACACACACACACACACACACCAGCCTTTGTTTAAGGAAACGATTTTCAAACTTTACCTTTTATTGCCTGTCATATCAACATGTGTACGTATTCAGTGATAAATTATACAATTATCAAAGTCTTTCTACGACTTGGATGCATATACCTAAACTGCTTGGTCCATCTTTTAAAGTAGCAGATGCCCCCTAAAATTATTTGCGTTAAGGGAAAACTATTTTAAGGCAAAATTTAGAGATAAAGTTGCTAATGTTCAATCCTAAACAATGAATTCGAATTTTAGCAACTTCTGGAAATTCCTTTTTTCTTTGATGCACGATATTTGAATTTATTCCTCTGAAATAGGAAGAATTTCTCTTGGACTTTGAAGTCAGGTTTCAATCTCCCTTAACAAAAAAAAAAAAACAACCAACGAACCAACTAACCAAAACAAAAAGAAAAAAAAACAAAGTAAAACAAAATAAAATAGAAGAATATTTGGCATAATGTAAGGTGTGAAGACAAATGACGTCAAGCGACGAGTCTCCTAGAATATTGTGACAATATGTTGTTTAGTTGACTTAAAACGTGCTGGAAACTTTCAGATGTAGCTTACTAAGTGTAATTCAATATCTTGAAACATTATTTCTATTTAAGATACCTTTTAAGAAAGATTATTTATTTTTAAGAAAACCTTTTAATAATGGAATAAAACTCTAGTCTTTGTCAGCTTTACATGCTATAATTTATATTCTTGCCTTAATTTCAAAGCGTTGGGTTGAATTTCAAAGTATTGGGTTGAATTTCAAAGCATTGGGTTGCATTTATCTCATGTCAGCAGAAAATTTCCGTTTCCTCGAATAGTGTCCAATTATTTATTGATCTTAACGTGACACCAGTTAGAATGTCAAAGTGAAAGGTCAAACTATGAGAAAACAATTCGTATTTTGTCTTGCATGTTTAAAATGCATGTTAAAACATTTGAAATAGTGTCCAAACTTATATATGAACACAATGTCACATCACACAAACCAGGTCACATAAAATAAACACATACAAAAACACATGCACACACACGCAATTGGTAAATCAATATCACCGCCTCCCCCACCCTCTGCATAATTCCATCCAACCACGTAATCATATAGATAAATGTTTTCACACTTACACAAAATAAAACTGTCTGAAGGTACCAAAGCCAAAAATTACTGCTCACGTCAATCTTGTACTCTCATTATCAATTGGATCCACATTTAACTTCCACTTGAAATCATTAGGTTTGCGCAGCTTAACTCTGTACACAGTCCAAGTTTGATAAAAGTTCCTTCCGCTGTTTTTTTGATCGTTTCCACCATACAGATAGGTATGTGACTGGTGGCACGGTATAACATTGTCAAAACCTCATTGACTAATATGTATGCGAAAGGTGATAGGTGGTGACATTGATATCTTGAGTACGAACAAAGCACATCAACTGCTACTATTAAAAGCTTTATCTTCTGAGCGTCTCTTTCTTTCTCTCTCTCTCTCTCTCTCTCTCTCTCTCTCTCTCTCTCTCTCTCTCTCTGTCTCTCTCTCTCTCTCTCACACACACACACACACACACACACACACACACACACATTCTAGTATATTCTGAAGGATAAAAAATGCTAAGGTCCCAAAGAAGCAAAGAATTACTATCCACGTTCAGCCACTCCCATTTTAGAAATGATGATTTCACAAGGCAGTTTCAAATAAATCTGCATCTACCCTTCCCCTACTTCAATCATGACATTTAAACAGCTTATCTATGTATGCAGGACATGTTTGATGGACCAGTTCTTTCCTTTGCTTGTTGCCAATCGTTGTGACCTCTGTGATCCGAATGTGCTCGGTGATACATTATAAAATTATCAAAGCCTTACTGGATGACCTGTAGGGATACATTTATAAAAACTGCCTATCTTCAAAGTAATAATGCCATGGTAAAGATACACTGAATATATTTAAACCGATCGCAGTTTGAAAATAGCCACAATACTTTGTCAGTCGACCTTTTTCTTTGTCTTTCTGGTATCTAGCCTTTACAGTTCATTTATTATCTGTAGTTTGCTATCTTGAAACATTCGTTTTCTTGCGATACTAAAGCAAATTGCATATACAGTCCAGTATTTCATTTTAAAAATCATACAGATACCATTTAATGGTCGAAGAAAAATTGAGGAAAATAATATCTATCCGATTAGTATAATTCCTTTTTTTTAATTACTTTAGAGTTCTGCATAATTGAATTACATTGAAGTCTACAAAAGTATGAAAAGGCCCGGTCAAAGTATTATTTCCGTGACAGTTATTGACATTTGCAAGTAAAATATATACTATTTATATAATCGCCCAATTAAATTTCAGTGAATAAACATGTAAGAACTCGTTCTTTGACTTCTATCTCTCGAACAAATTGTCTCTTTTATTCGTAATATGCATATTTGAGTTAAATCTAGAACGACTAAAATTAGGCAGTAACTGAATAGGAAGGAATAAAAACAATATACGAAGTTATGAAAGCCTTATAAAATTAACAATCTAGGTGCAAGCACGCGCACTGCCTGCTTTATTCTGGAAGCAAAGTATGATTACGTAAAGATCGTTATACAATTAATTGCTGTTGACATTGATCACTTTGCAACAGCTCTTGATTTCATGTCCTTGACGTAACCTCTTTCTCGCGCGCTCTTGGCTTTAAGTATATGGATCTGTATGCTAAGGTTTCAATCATGTCATGTTAAGGTTTCAATCATGTCATGCTAAGGTTTCAATCATGTCATGTTAAGGTTTCCATCATGTCATGTTAAGGTTTCAATCATGTCATGTTAAGGTTTCCATCATGTCATGTCAATGCTTCAATCATGTCATGTTAAGGTCTCCATCATGTCATGTCAAGGTTTCAATCAAGTCCTGTTAAGGTTTCCATTGTGCCTTTTTTTTAGTGCGATCAGTTGTAAAGTTCTTAGAAAGGTTTAATGTTTGAGTAAATTATGGCTTCTTAACTAAGATGGTTTTTCATTATTCACTTAGACGATAAAAAGTAGAAAGGTTCGAAAACTTGTGTGCCAACCTACAGCAATCATACTACCAGTAAATAAAAAAGCTGTGCGTTGGCATGCATCTTAATGGTAACGGATTATTTATAAATGTTTTAGTCCTGTATATGATTTATTATACAACATTGTAATGCGTTATAATACGTACATATCAATGAACCATTGAGATACTGCCTATCATGAACCTGTACGTTTTAGCATGGGTAAATGTGACCTGTATATGAATTACAGGACATGCTGGTTATCACCAGTTTTTCCGACTTGCAAATACTCTTTGAAAATGTTAATTTAATTTACCGTAGATCATCACACATAGATCATCACACATAAACTGCGAATGCGTTAATTGAAGTAATCTGCGTCATTACAAATACAATGCGAACGAGTAAATTGAAGTTGCCGTAAATCATCACAATTACACCTCGAGAACGCTTATTAGTAAATCATAAAAAATATACCGCAAGAACATCAATTAAATTTATTGTAAATCATTACAAACCTTATCAGATTGCGAGCAGTTCTATTTCCGCGAAAAAGTAAACCCGCTAAAACGAAATAAATAAAGAAAAAAGACTTGTGTGATTAAGAAATATAGGTCATATAAAACCCGATGACTATCATGACAGATGGAGTTCTAAGAGTTTGTTATCATGCATAAATAGTGCCAGTTTTGTAGCCCATATGTTATGGTCAACATGTAATATCAAGATGTGATTAAATATATTCGAGTATATTAATTTAAAGACCTACGCTGGTAGCTATTAGCAACACACATCCCATATGTTTAAATAGATTTGTTTGGCCAATCGGTATTTCTCTAAAACTTTATTCAGCTAATATGCTAAATATAGATTGCTAAACTTGAATGGCGGGGAATTATGAGTAAATTGTTTTTACGTTCTCTCACTATAGCAGATAATTTTTTAAAACTCTATCGGCTGAAGATCAGAAGAACTTATGAAATCGTCTGTTGTCCGTCTTGCGTCCGTTGGCACGCATTTGTTTTCGCTTCTACGCCTAAACTGCTGAGAACATTGCCTTGAAAATGTACACACACGTTCATTTCTGGGTCTAATTGGTCCTAAATGAAAATGGTACTGATCAGACATCCAATACGGCCGACACAGTGGCCGTCTTGAAAATCTGGTTATCGCTACTTCTCTTTAATGGATAACATATCAACATGAACTTTTTACTGAAAAGACGTGTTATGATGTCTAGTTAGTTCCAAAAAATAAAAAGATTGCAAGTATGATAGTCTACTAAAACTGCCACGGAATTCATATAGTCTACTAAAACTGCCACGGAATTCATCTGGACACTCTTGTTATCGTTGCTCGTCCCGAATGAATGGTCGTATCAGTATGGGGTATTTACTAATAGACTTTCTTTGATATTTTGCTGGTTCCACATAAAATTTTACCAATGTGACATCCAATGCAGCTGTCTTGACATGTATATTCAAAGCTTGTTATCAGCCCCTTACTTGAATATTGATGTGGATATTGTTTAACCGGAAGACTTCTTACGTTGTCCGGTTGGTCCTAAATTAAAATGGCCTTATCTTGAACTCTTGGAAGATCATTTCGTCCACTAGAGCGTCGTTACCTTCTAGGAACTCTTGTTTTTATTCAAATAGGATTCTTATTCTTTGTTAAGTCTTTAGCATTGTATGTTTTTTGATAACCACACGCAGTTTATCGTGAACATAGAAGAAATATGTCAATTACACTTGAAACGTCTATTTGACATTGGATCAGATGACATAATTGCTTTATAATTTCAAATAGTAAATACGCATAGTTTGCTCAATTATATACAATTTTCTTACGAATACAATTGTCCGCTCTTCACAGTTCATTATCGTTTTTTCTTCTGCTCAATAATGTCTTTCAATAAAGGCTTTCATAGACAAAAAACACTTGTTGCACTTGTCGCAAACTAATACAAATTTATATTCCTCCTCAAAATGTTTTGTTCACACAATATATACATTCTAAGGTTTCGATACTCTGAGGAAGCCAAATCTACTGGTCTCAGCTGTTATTGTGTTTAGCCAAATCTACTGGTCTCAGCTGTTATTGTGTTTAGCCAAATCTACTGGTCTCAGCTGTTATTGTGTTTAGCTGAGACCCATAATTTTTTTTTGTTAGTGCAATTTTATGCTTTTAAATTACCTATAGGCCATTGTAATCTACATGTTTAAAATTGGTTTTTGATTTGCGGATATAAAATCAAGAAATATAAAAAAACACAAAGATAAAGACAACCCAAAAATTTGTATAGATGAATGTTCTATATTTTTCCAATCACATACACACACACACTCACGCACACACACGTACACACCAGTCTGTGATACTACGAATGATTATTTTAACATCTACTAAATCAGGTTATTTGAATACATCGGAAAAAAATATATGACAATATATCCAATTAGATTATTTGGAAAATCCTTTACATTCTCTATCAACTAGATAAATAAACTTTGGATTTAAGTCGCCGGCCTAAAGAATGAATTTCGAACTACTTTTTGTTTGCATCACAATACGGCGGATTCGCTATGAGAAATCATAGGCGGTTAACTAGAAAAATGTGTTTATCCAATTATCGTATGGGAGTGCGTAAGAGAGAGCATAAGTCATTACTTCACGAGACGGAAATGGTTGTGCGATGTTCTGATCGCCAATTAGATTAGTATTTTGATTATATATAGAATATTATAATATATATATATATATATATATATATATATATATATATATATATATATATATATATATATATATATATATATATATATATATATAATATCTACTTCTTATATTGAACTAGTATTTTACTACAGTTACGTATTCTTAATTTCACAGGCAAACGACCAATTTCTCCGTACATAGTAACAGTTGATTTTGACATTTTTTTAATTTAGATCGTTGTTATTAACTTTCCCGCGTTCGATACAATTAACTCTAGAAAATCCACAGACAATACTGATATATGACGGTCTGATTAAAATCTATATTTACTGATAAGGGTTCGTGTGTTCTGCCAACCTCTGCGATTCCTAGTCGACTTTATTTTATTACCCAGTCAAATATAGAGTGTTGCATTTCATGCTAGGGATAATTATCGTCAAATTATAATCACCAACTACAAGCTCAAATGAAATGTTTCACTTTAAAAAATGTAAAGACTGTAATTCGTTTCAAAAAAATCGACATAACATGTTCGGTCTCCGTAAGATTTCCGTCACAGATTAATAGTTTAATCAGACCTTTGATAGTGATAGGAAAATTGTATATCTCGTAAAAACTCCATAGACTATTTGCTTTCAATGGAAGATATTTCAAATTTGAATTCAAAATGTTAAGTGCTTTCATTATGCTTTTGAATGTATTATCATTACAAGAGATTAAAGATCAAGATTACCAAAGCCGTAAACAATTTCTACTATTTACTAACCCTAATACCATTTTCAGAATTCAAAATAGCCCCCGGCCCTTTTCTCTTGATTCCAGACATTACTGTTCCAACGATTGAATCAGAAGTTGCAATCCTCCGGCATTTTCTGAGATAAAACCATATCATTACTGAAAGTTAGATATATCATTAAACAATATATATTCACGATCTCCATCATCCTGTAATTACATCTCAATAGCAGAAAAAGTGATATTTTTTAATTATATATGTAAAGCAATAATCATATTTTCTAGTCCCACTAACATGCTTCGAACTAATTCTCTACTATACAATTATTATTTGAATAAAAAGATCTATTTGTTTTAATTTCAGTGTCAAATGATCAGAGTAGTCCATAATACCATAATCATAAAATAATGTTCTTGAACTTTCATATCTCCATAGTATCATAGATCTCTTTTCCTCTCAAATATTTAAACAATCTTCACTGTGCATGTTACAAATTTTGGGTCAACATGCGATTAGTAATTTATATTTTTAAAAGAACTTATCTAACGTTCATACGTCACTTTTTTAAAATATTTTTTTTCATTTTCTCTCACATATGAATAGTAATGCAAAATTAATATAATGTATCATTTTGACTCGTCCTTAAATACAATAATAAATGTATCATTCTGGTTTTTCGTTTAATACAATTATAATGTGTCATTCTGGCTCTTCCGTACATACAATAATACATGTATCATTCTGGTTTTTCGTTAAATACAAGTATAATGTATCAATCGGGCTTTTCGTTAAATACAATTATAATGTACCATTCTGAGTTTTCGTTAAATACAATTATCATGTATCATTCCAGTTTTTCGTTAAATATTATTATAATGTATCATTCTGGTTGTTCGTCAAATACCATTATAATGTATTATTCTAGTTGTTCGTCAAATACAATTTAATGTATCATTCCGGTTTTTCGTTAACTACCATTATAATGTATCATTCTGATTTTTCGTTAAATACAGTTATAATGCATCATTCTGGTGTTTCGTTAAATAAAGTTTTAATGTATCATACTGGTTTTTCATTAAATATACTTATGATGTATCATTCTGGTTTTTCAATAAATACATTTATAATGTATCGTTCTGGCATACGATATATTTATTCCTTTTATCCCTAACACAGCGGATGCCTTCTCTTATTTCTATGATACAACAATGACACCTTTCTCGTACACAGAAGGACGATCCGTTATACACCAGCTGCTTTTCTATTCCTATATAGATAAAAAAAAAAAAGCTTCATTAACCAGTCCAAACTGATTATCTTTCCGTCTATATATTTCTTTTTTAAACCCCTAAGTCCCAACGTCCACACATTCTGAGATCATAGCGTTTGTTTTCTGCCTGTTTCCTGACTTTAACAACCGTATTCGTCTCCCGATCTCAATTAAGGTTTATCGAAGACGGAGTTCGATTGAGTCGGAACTTTTACCCGGTATCACATTGGCATACCAATACATACTACGCTTCCCTTTGGCTCCCTCATCCTGGTTTCTTGGACGTGCACATAATGCGGACAAGCAGTGACAGTTTTGCATGACAAGTGCCAGTATTACTGATGTTAATGTCGTTAGTGATTTTATTTGTTGTGACGAACAATACCTGTCTTGCATATATAAATATAATGCATATATATGTATATATTTTAATATTTGTAAGCCTTCCTTTATAATCAGTGTTTGTAATGAATGAGTGACCGAATCTTTTCGGGGTCATTCAGATTAATAAAGATTTATACAGCAGGCCTTGCTTTAATTAATTTTTCTTTGGTTTTCAATACAGTACTTAAAAAAACAAACTCGTTACCAGTTATATTTTCCCATTATCGCGACGTCATAATTGTACAAAACACTTCTACGTCATATAATTGGTAAAGTGGGTCATATATTACGGTCTCCGTTTAGGCTTTATGGGTAAATTGAGTAGATTTCGGTCATATATTATCGTCCCTGTACATTAAAATACTTAGAACAGATTTAAGAGACATTACAGATACTGTTTTTGCAGATCGATATTAAGTGTTTCACCCTTGTCAAATCTGTTTCCCATGATGCAAACTGATAATTATTTGGATCAAAGGTGTATGAATTAGTAAACAATATAATAATTAATTACTATTTTAATTATTTGGATCAAAGGTGTATGAATTAGTAAACAATATAATAAGTAATTACTATTTTAATTATTTGGATCAAAGGTGTATGAATTAGTAAACAATATAATAAGTAATTACTATTTTAATTATTTGGATCAAAGGTGTATGAATTAGTAAACAACATAATAATTAATTACTATTTTTAGAGACTGATAATTGTAATAAAATAAAATTAGTGAAAGGAAAGGATTGAATGTCATATTTTGTTACATGTTCTTTATTAACAAGGAGTATATGATACGAGTGTTTGTTTCTTACGAAACGATAGAGAAAAGATCTTTCTTTACAACGTATTTGTACGTTTAGAAAATGGGAGGATGTGAAAAAAATCAGTCGAAACGAAATTGAGAAAATACCTAAACTAATTTATGACATTTCATGTCAATCCTTAAGGCAGCTCTAAATTTCCTTCATCCTATGTGACAATGCAAGTTTTTGTTTCCATTATTGCGACTTTTTCCGATCAATAAGTACACTATCTAATCGTATAATCTGATTTAAAACTGTTGGGTACGGTTATGAAGTAGAAATCAGTTAATCTGTTTTGTAATCAATTATTGGACAAAATAACCGTTTTTATTAAAGAAAGTAAATACGATACGCTTTTGAGTGAAGATGCTATCTGAGTACAAGACAGTTGATTTAGGGCTTTAATCACTTGTTTGCATGACATTTAGATCAATAAGAAATAAATGGTATTAAACAAAGGCGTATCTATGAAGTTTATTCAGGATTATCTACAAAGAACCTTTTGAAATATGATTCACAGTACCGCCATTCATGGAAATGTACAATACCAGTTACCACGAAAAGTACAAACCCATGGTGAGACGTTCCTTCCAAGAATTCCAGAATAAACCAACAGATCAAAATGTTAGGATTCTATAAAAGGAGACGAATATTTGTTTTTAACTGAGAATATATTTTACAGTGGAAGCAGGATTATGTGGAAAAGGACAGTTTCGTAAACAGCAAGTCTCTTAAGACGATGATGTCACTGTGTTAGCCATTATAATTTAATAATTACAGATATATGCGTAAATTAGGTGTTTATTGCTTGTGTTGTTCTTGAAACTGATGTAAGGAATTACACGTGCATAATAACTTTACAGTTTGTAGCCAGTAAAATGCCAATTATTTTCTATAATACAACTAAATCAGTATGCATGGTCTTTCAGTCAGCTTCTTAAAATTATCATCTCCTCCCCCTGTAAGGTGAGTTACAAACAGCTATAATTTCAGACAACTTAAAGGAGTTATATTTGGCTTATCTTACCAAGAAGATTGCGTTGACCTCAAGATTTATAAAAGTGTCGTCAGCTGTATAGGCAAGACACAAGACATTAAAATCTTTTTGGGATATGAAGAATGCTTGTTGAGTACATGATACAAATCTTAATCCCAGAGGGTTGATTTGTATACACACTAAAAAAGAAGTATTTAATACAATTATTTTATCCCAATCTCTTTTTTGTACGTGTGTGAGGTCAACGATGCACACACACACACACACACACACACACACACACACGTGTGTGTGTATTTTTTTTAAATTGGGGGGGGGTATAGATAAATACGTATATATGTGTATATGAACTTTTTGTAAACGAGTTTTACTACTTATACATGCTCTCATATTTCTTTTTTAAGAATTATTAGTATTATCATATGTAGTTATATGTTATTTTGAAATTACTAATGGAAACTATTTTTCATGTTTCTATTCAGTAGTTTCTCTATTCATTACCTGTTACCTTTCATCTTCGCCTTGCATGTCTTCTGGTTTCAATAATATACTAAGATATATGCATTATATGCATGCTGTGTTTATCTCTATGTCAATACATATATTATTTGTCGCAGTAATTTCATTGTGAATTTGTCAATAAATGGTTTATGCATACCGCATTTCTTTGATTAAGAAGAGTAGTAAAAGATGCGTGTGTTGCACGTGGTGCAACAAGAGTATTTTCAGCTTTTGGGATGAAAATATCATCAGATGTGAGACAAATCCAACATAGCTCAGGATGTAGTTGTAGCAATACATACACAGTAGACAAATGTTGATGATTCATTTCTGGGGAAGTGCACATCATAGGTATAAACAGAAAAGACAGACCATGTTCCAATTGTGATAATGTCTCCTTCCGCCGCCATATTGTACCATGTGAACAAAAGTAGTTCCGAATATAGTTCTCAAGGCACGTAAAGAGGACGAATATGTTCTTATGGAATGTGTAGCAGAGGCAGGAATTACGAATTTCGTTTGCGCTATCGACTGATCACGTGACAAAATATAAAACCATTATGCAGATAACGGTTAAATAATAATAAATAACTTTCAAAGGCTGCCTTACTTTCTAACTGCAGCTGTTTATACAAGAACTTGACACGTTGGATTATAACTTGAAAAATAAGGAGATTCATGTTGAGACCATATTAGCTTTAAAATTATCAAAGTCAATAATAGTTTCCTGTTCCGTAAGCATATCATAAATATAAATTACATAATGTTCAAACAATTTCTTATAGAAAGTTGCACCTGTTTGTTCACCTTTCTTCGCTTTCGTAAGATTTTTTCCTATATATATATATATATATATATATATATATATATATATATATATATCCCTTTTAACAGTTTCCAAGCCAATAAAACGTCACGTCAAAATGCACATTTGTCATCTGTGAGAATATCATTGAAACATTTTCATCTCCTAATTAGAATGTAAACTCACATTTCATACTCAATGTTTTACCCTCCAAATGTTAGATTAGAGATAATGCATGCTATTTTCAAAGCTAAAATAAATGTGTAAATGTCTAGCATTGCCAAGACACCTATAGAACGAGTTGTATGCATAACCTCTCTTTTAACATTAACCACTTTTGACTTCTATATTATTGGAACACTAATTCATTTAGTTCTTTTGACTAAATTTGCTGCCGATTGTTTTTAATAAGATGAACAGTGATATAGTTCTGGAATAATGAAAGATTTTGGAACTGTTATTTTGCCAGTTGATGCTTGGGATATCTTTTTCCAATGTTTTAATCAATTTTTATTTCTATTTTTTGGCTGAAAATTATCTTTACCATTTTATCCAATTCCTCCAAAAACGCGATGCTCTATGATACAAGTCCAGCAACTCACTGTAATTTTAACTCGTAATGAAATGTTTCTGTACTATACACCCTGTTTCTTACCTAAACCGCTCGTGTTATGACAATGTTAAATTTCAGTTCTGAAATCTTGCAAACGTAAGCGAGACAATATCTGCAGTGGAGTATCGCAACGAAAGCTACGCTTGATCATTGGATATTTCGCCTGGGTAGAATAGTCGACTAGTCCAATGTATAGTTCGAGATTACTTTGTTGAGTAAAAACACCAACAATACTTGTATTTGCCTCATAATTAAATGTTAAACACTTTATTTCAGTTTTGAGTCAGTGCAATGGGACTCCTCTGACCCTGACACCTGGACCCAGAATGGCAAGCTTCACCTCACCCGGTTATCCAACATCGTATGCAAAGTAAGTACCTGTACAATAACGTGATGAGCTTATTATGTGTTTTAAAGATTTGGCTATTTATTTGGAATATAATTTATAGACACTGATCATGTAGCTTCTTCCCAGATAGCGTTCGCATTCTCCATCAACCCCATTCACCGCAAGAACATTTGTCAGGAATACGAAAAAGAGACGCGTGATTTTTTTATCCTATATTTTACAATCAATTTTTAAAACTTTATGGATAATAAATGATTTTTAAAACTATAACGAACTGATTCAGCCGTGTAACTATTCTAATATATCAACTTCCTGTCCACACTTAGCGCAGAGAATGACTTTAGTGACAGCGCAAAACAATGTTGATTCGGAGTCAAGCTGTCTGATCAGACAATTTGAAAGTCGTCTGCGGAACAATATGCTTGATTATCCTACATTAGAGTTGTTTTTATGACCAAAGTGTAACTAAGCTTATCTTTTGTAACGAACTTGCAAGACTGTCGGAATATGATCATGCAGTGGAAAATATATTTACCACTGAAAATATGATCGAAGCCTATAAATCATTTAAATTGTAAGTAATTTAAAAATTTAGAAATTGTGTGTATTGTATATAAAGAAATTCAAAATGTTCGCAAATGCATGAAATACCTGACAGAAAAACTTGTTTGGGAAGATAGCTAAAATACATCAGTAACTTCGTTAATTAGATGTCTTATCTGATTAAAAAAATACAATACAAACTTGTTTCATTTCATCACTGTGTCCACTGAAGTTTATGTAACCACGGTAAAACGTTTTCCATTTGGAAGAGTGGGAGTGGACAAAACTTCTCATCACACATTTTTTCCTCCAATTTGTATCTGACACTTTTTGGAGTACTTCACTTAATTGCATACTGCATCTGACTTTCCAAAGTGTTATTTAAAAAAAGTTTACTTTGGTGAAACAAATTGTCACAACCTGCAATGACGTACTTCTGATGGTGCAGATGTTGGAATAGTTTGATCTTTGGAAGACTGAGGTAATCGAAAAATGTAAACAATATCAGTGTGCTTATTTTGAAACCAGTCACATCAGCACTGCGATGCTCACGTGAACCCAAAATTCCCATGAAATATGTATTCTGCTGGATATGAATGCTTTCAGTCATTTCGCTGGTGACTTTTACATCATGTGTTCTTGTATTTCAGTAACTTGTTATGCACGTGGCTTCTAGATTCAGGGTCAGACAGTCAATTGATCATGGTTTTTTCTGAGCACTATGACATGAACTGTGCATATGGCGATTCCTTTAATATATACAATGGTAAGTAATTAGACATGGTTGTGTCATCTGCAAATTCGTATGTTTCTTTAGTGATCAGATTGTTTTGAGGGATGCGCAACACGTGTAATTGCTTCTCTAAACAATGATGATGATGTCTTAATGCTTGATACAGATCTTTGACTTTATGAACTGAAAGTTCGTCGTCAGCTTAGGCTACGTCATTGTAAAATATCACCCGTTACATGAATCGTTAGCTTAGGTTAATGACATTATAAAATTTAACACATTTCCCTGATCGCTAGGATCCGGAGCTCTCCAATACAATAATCAGCAAATTTTAATCATTAAAATATCAAACATCACCTAGAAACATCACAGTTTCATGCATTTATTAGCTCATAACTTGGGATGTAGACATCACGAGTTTGTTCTTCAAATTTTGATTTTAATAGTTAAATAAACTAACTTGTCCAGCTTTATTTACTATACCTGTTTTTGTTTAAATTAAATTTATATACCCTCAAAAATGCGCGAGTTTCCGTTGTTGAGTAAAGACAACGAACACAACTTACTAGGCGATTGTTAAATCAATTATTGGTGAATATTGCCGCGAAGTTAGTAGTAATTGTTACTTTTAAAACTATTCTATCGGAATTTGAAGGTCTGAGCGATGTGGGGATCCTGCCATATTTTAGTTCGTCATGGTCTTTAGAGCTAATGTAGAACATGCAAATAACAGTGGGTCAAGCTTCGGCCGTAAGCACTAATGTGCTTTCTCGGTTAATCTTAACTTGGTGCACTAATCCCAGTCTTTCGTATTTTTGTTAAAATTTCACAAAACAAAATATAAATTTTTATTTGTGATAAAGGAACTATCACTGTAGTTCTCAATGTTTAAAATTAGGCTTATCTGAGTTTCGTGTTTGATTTTAAAATCTGCTGAAAGGCCCTTTACAATTGCCTTGTAAACATTTGTGAGTAAATGAAGGAATTTCACCAAATGTTATTTTATCAAGTGCACGTTCGATAATGTAATTTGGTAAATGATGACACTTTTCAATTGATTCTCACTTCAATACATATGCATGATCTAGGGACATCATACTTGAAAATCCAACAGGACACTTGGAATGGTATAATAAGAAAATGAAGGATGTTTGTATACTTATGTATGATACATTTATACAGATTCAAATGGATCATTAATTTACATTTTATGTAATGTCTCTTGCATTCTACCTACTTTCTGTTTTTCTCAACGTCTTGTCCAATGAAATGGTTGATAACCATATTACCTGCCAGAGTTAAATTAACAGTTTTGCAATGAATCATATAATTAAATGAGTATAAACTCGTTTCCTTGAATGTGAATCTGTATGAATCAGTATAACTATCATACTGGCCTCAGTTGCGCTCTTATCGACGAGGTTTATTTGTTTATAAAAGTTCTCATTAACTGACACAAAGGGTCAATAATTGTATATTACTTCTTTATACGCATTCTTCTTTCAAGATTCTTATCCGGCATTCTACGACCACATATATGTATGAACAATTGTCGTTTAACTGGAAAATCATTTTCAACTTTTTGATCTAATACGTATAGGATCGGTTTTCTTTAAACAGGTAATACCAGCTCTAGCCCATCGTTATCAGGAAACCTGTGTGGAGTGAATCTAGTGTCCAACCAGTACGTATCTACTGGAAGGTACATTCTGGTAACCTTCACCTCTGACTCTGCCACTGCTGGTCAGGGCTTCCAGATGTCTTACATCAGTTACAAAGATTCTTGTGAGTCTGCTTCTATTTTCCTTTCTGTGTCACATGTGTCTTAAACAGCTCGAGATTCTTGTCAGTATAATTATCAGCATATTTTTCTATATGTGTCACATACGTCTTAAAGATCAGAGAAAAAAAAGAGAATGTTGGTGATGATGATAAGTGATGATGATGATTACGGTGATGATGATTCGCATGATAAGTAAATGCGAAGAGGTTTTGAAGTTATCTGAGAAGAATTATAATAATGATCAAATGGTTATGGCTATAGAGGCTTCTTACGTTGTAAACTTATCCTCTGTAATCTATATTGACATTGGATGTAGGATATGGCTCATAATCTTTTCCTCTTTTACAGCTGGAACAGGATGTACATCAGAACAAACGATAACTGTAACATCATCAGTAGAGTATCTCACTACTAAAAACTTTCCTGCTCCTTATAACAAGTATGTAAACATCTCTCTCTCTCTCTCTCTCTCTCTCTCTCTCTCTCTCTCTCTCTCTCTCTCTCTCTCTCTCTCTCTCTCTCACACACACACACACACACATAAACACACATTTCCAAGTTACGACAGATGGGTACAGAGAAATAGACAGACAAACAGATAGATAGATAGATAGATAGATAGATAGATAGATAGATAGATAGACAGACAGATAGATAGATACATACATGGATGGATGGATGGATGGATGGATGGATGGATGGATGGATGGATGGATGGATAGATAGATAGATAGATAGATAGATAGATAGATAGATAGATAGATAGATAGATAGATAGATATCTCTTTAGACTATTTTAGAACAACACTACTGCTGCCAAGATTGTTAGAGGAAATTTAGTAAGGGGATTTTCACGTTTATACACGAGATTCAGAGGCATTTTAATTCTCTTTTGTTTTGTAGTATCAGTAAGTGCCGATGGGTGTTATCGGCCCCAGGGATGGGCTCTGTAATTCATGTTGAGCTGCTATGGAGGGACATTGAAAATGATGATACGTGTGACTATGATTATATGGAAATATATTCAGGTGAGATATTTATCAAAGAACACATATTTACCGTGTATATACATTGTACTCACATAATGTCTTGGCGGACCTGGATCCATGCAGTTTGTTAGGACTAACCGGTGGAAACAACAACATAGACACCGGTCTGATCGTAATATGTGACCGCCGATTAGAGTCTGTTATTTACAGTTCGATCAAACTCACGTGTATTTTGATTTTGCCTCAAGTTTATGGCAACGTTTTTCATGTAACATATTAGTTATAACACAAAATGTACAAAGTTTATTAATTTGTTAATTTCTTTAAAACTTGACACTAATAAAGACATATTCGCTTAAAATCCGTAGATTTCATAATTGTAATTTTCAGCCAAAGTTTCAATTTGACTCTAAAAACGTTGTCAAACGTTTGTATAGACATTTGTGAAAATATTGAATATTTATATATCCACTTAAAAAGTACATGTAGTTATAACTATAAAAGTATTTGTTTGGAAAATAATTACATTAAATTTGTAATACCAATAAATTTATTCTAATGTGAAACTTTCGATGAAAAGTTACCCATGACCAATATTACGTATAAATAATTTAAAGCATAATTGAAATAGTTTATAATCAGAAGATGAAGATTGTTGGCTTATTTTTATATTTTGTCTTAACACAAACATTCAGTGAAATAGCGGATGCTGCATGCGATGTGGCAATTAATACAAATTGGTTTAATTGTCAACAGGATTAGTAATCCATCACGCAAATACGTATTCTTGGTAACACGAGGTTGAAACAGAAGTAGAAATGATTACAGAACTTTATGTTGTATATCTTTGCAACTGCGTTCCCATAAAGACGACCATTATTGGAATACTATAAGTTATATTTATCATCTTAATTTTTTTTTCTGAGAGACTAGTTGACGAGAATGCAGGAACATGCTACACGTTTTCATACAATGTCAGAGTTATTCGCCTTGAAATACTGTAGTTATCATTATAATTGTACGTGTTAACTCACGTTATTAACACAGAAAATATCCAAATACCTATATATGTTTTATTTTTAACAAACTAATCCAGCTCGGAGATGATATTTTAAAGAAATAATTTTTTGTATCTCCGCCATTTATTAAATCATGTTTTGTTCGTTCGTCCGTCTTTTCCGACGTTCAGTGTTTCGCTTCATCACAATAACTCGAGTTCTTCACCATCTACAGTTAAAAAAACGTCATGGACTGCTTTAGGAGAGATCGAAGCCTATTGATTTTGGACTGAAAAGGTTAAAGGTCAATGTTACTGAGAAAGAACGAAATTCGTTTGTTTGCAAATATTCTGTTCTCAACCATTTACCATACGAAAAGTCGCTAATAAAGCTATATACAGGGCAGAAAAGAAGAAATTATATTGCAGAAAACGAAGCCAATGTGATTACAAAATTTAATATAACCCCATGAGTTTAGTACATGCCAGAACATTTGTTTAAAGCAGTATAGTTGGAGATAAATGTTCCATCGGGTGTTTAAAAACGGACAGATACATCACTATGATTCACTAATATATACTACTGATGATAATTTTGTTTTAAAAACACCTTTTTGCTTTTGTTCAGTTTAAATAAATTCAGACTTAACAAGAGTTTGTTATATTCAATGGCAGCTATGCACATAATTACTTTTGTTATAAATTGTAAGTATTCAGGTCAGAAAGTGACCACTCTGTATAGAACTATTTTCAGAATGATGTCATCCTTCCGCATGTTGCATTGCAGTTTCTAGAGTTTGCCATCAATGATATATTAAGTATGACCACATGAAATTATATCTTAATTCTCAACAAAATAGCATTCATATACATCGATAGAAGAGGAAACCGTACTGGGGCGTTCTGCCATTGTACGTTAGTAAAATTTATATTTGATTGATCTCAGTTCAACGCGTTGAAAATGGCAATGTTGGTTGACTTAAATAGTGTAGAAGGCAAGCTATCTACTTGTGTACTTGAAAGTATTGAATGACCGCAGAGGCATACATGTGACTGCCAGTCTGATTAAAATCGATCTCCACTGTCTTATTTAGGACAATGGAGATCAATTTTAATCAGATCAATATGACTTCTAGGGTCTATTTCTAGGTATCGATTATCGATCTCAATATTTCATGTTTTCTGAGTTGAAATTCAAATGTCCTGACTGAAACTTTAATGTTTCAATGATTATTTACCTCATTACCTTAAAGGTAAAATACTCCCAACCACGAACAGCGAACGCCATGATCTGCCTGCAAATTATACATTGACAAATATGTAATTATGCTATCAGCTTGAAATCATGACTAAAATGAAAAACAAAACCCCTGGTCTGACTGTGTATAATAAAACGACGAATCTAGGTTCAACATGTACTCTATACACAACTTAATACTGTCGCTAATTAATTTAAACTTTTTTGTTGTAATTTCCAGGATCATATCGATGCGAAAATACTATTCTCCTAAAAGAATGTTCTGAACTAGTTAGCGTTAACAGTGGAACATTAACATTCAATAGCTCAACAAGTAATACTATGTTAGTGACATTCAATTCAGATGCTACATACAACAAGCATGGATTTATTTTAACATACTATGCCGATATTGTAACAACGACAACGGCAACAACAACAACAACAACAACAACAAGCACAGCAACAGCATCAACAGTGGCCAGCAATGTCTCATCTTCCAACACGGTTGAAAGTAAGTAACTGCATAGACTTTATAGTTGGATTAATTGTATCATTTGTAACTACAGCGTCGACGGAAACACTACAGCGGTCGCAGTTGCTCATAGTTTAAAGCCTGTTTACCTTAATTGCTAAATCAAAGAACTACTTAGGCCGATAAATCAGCCCCTCACCTGTGTTGATATTGATTTTCGGTTTAGGGGCTGATATTACCTAATCATTACAAGCTGCGAAAATACGCAGAAAAGTTTGGCTCCTAACATGTGCATATTTGAAGTTACCGTCGGCTGAAGGGTTCTTTTGGTGCCATGTTTATGTTTGGTGACTTGTAAATCCACGTGGAATAGCATATCCATATATCATGTGACCATTTTGAAGTTCACGCTAGATATGGCTGTTAGCAATTATCGGTAGGTGTCTAAAGCGTACATAGGTTTGTTCCGGAATGATTTTCATGCAGCAAAATTGTACATTGTAATGAACAGGTGACACGATACCCTCATATCGTCCATCAGTATCAACACAGATTTGTGGGTGGGGTTAATTTCTAGGCCTAAGAGTTACTGAGAATCGCCTGCTGCTACAGGAACAGTTTATTTGAATCGAACACGCACGATAAGTAGGCCGTATATTCCCATTTACTTTTGTTTCCCAGCAATATACAATTCATATACAGTTATTATTTTGCGCAGACGAGTGTTACGTATTTTGAACAATTGTTTTTGAAATCGAGCTTTGAAGCATACATTACTAAACAGGCGGTCAGAGAGTGTCGCATGTAGTTATAATATTGAAACGTTACAAAACACATGTTACTGCTTTCGATCCGAAATTAGATTATGTTGATCAACTGAGGTCAAGGTCGAGGGAGTTGATATCAATTATTTGAAATGTTTATATTGTCTCCTAATGGATTTATATTAATTTTTTTCATGAACGAATCTGATAGGCCATTTATATCGTATGTATTCAAGTGTTCATATTTTTTAGGCATAACCACGTTTTCAGTATATTTTAATTTAAATAAAATTGTATTCAAGTTGCTGGATCTTGGAGATATTTAGAGAGTCGGTTCAGGTGTCCGTGTCCGGCTTTGGGAGGGCGAGGGGCATGGAAAAGCGTTAGCAAATCTTGCCGAACAAGGGCCTGAAAATTATTGGGCGAAGTGATTTGAGCGTCTAAGTAAATAATGGTAGACATGAAATCTTGGTTGTGATAGGTACATGTGGTCAGGCCCGGCCCTGGGATGTGCGGGGCCCTAGGCAGTAAGCGATGAGTACAAGGCCCAATAAGAAAAGAAAACAAATCATTGCCGGAAAGCACGGGGCCCAAGGAAGATGCCTCGTTCGCCTTTTCATAAGGCCTTGCCTGCATGTAGTGTCGAACCTTTTCCCGTGAGGGGTCACATCGTAATAGTTTGTTCACTCACGGTGCCGGTGAACAAATTTCGGAAAGATAAGGCTTTTTTTATAACGCTTAAGATAAGGCACATGAAAGGTTGGCTGGTCAGAAAGATACCTTTGGCTGGTCGATTCGTACCCTTGAATCAATTTGTTGGACAACCCTGATTGTGATTTAAACATGCAACTTCATTGATTGATCGATAAAATATCGTACTGCGCCTATAAGGGGACAGTATTCCATTCAACTTCTTGGATTTGCATATTAAGCGGGTGTGATTATGGCCATGTCAAGCGATAGCATGGTCTGACATTCTTTAAAGCAACAATGGGTACCCTCTCTAGGGATGTTTTTAAAGCCACACTTATGATGCAAATTAATGACCATATTTTCCAACTCCTGCCTTAAAGGTATGATAAGAAGCCAAATATTGTGTTGAATGCCTGAGCGAACATTGGTACCAAATTGATTCTCAAATAGGTTTTGCGATAAAAAAAGAAAAGTGTTCTCCCTTGTAAGATCATGCATTATATATGATTTATGATAAACTGTAAATTGAGCCGAAACATTGACATGCTATTCGCTCTTTGGAACACGCAAGTGATGTTAAATTTGATTCTCGTTGGTTTTCAATCTTATTTTGGCTTGAATAATTGTAGAGAATATATGTTGAAAATTTTGGAGATCGGGAGAGATGTCTTGACACTACAATACTACATAGTTTGACTGGAACGTCTTCTGTCAGTATCAACAATCAGTAAAAGCGTTTACTTGATTGGTATCCTATCCCATCGTCAGCTTAGCCTTTTGGACCACCACCGCTATGTCTGTGAAACAAAAATGTCCTTAATATGTGTGGGTGCAGTAATTTTCTGGAACAAAAATAATGCGTTGTGTTTGCCAGAAAGTTCTTCACAAAGAAAATTGCAATCTGTTCATATCTTCTTGGCTATTGCTACGTCTATATTGACTGTATAATTCATTCAGACCACTTCGGCTATTTATATGACCGGACTATATCACAATTAATTTTCCTATATGCAAGTTGTTTACCAATACTGAACTTTCCACAGTGTGCCAGTCAATACAAATAATATGTAAATATAAAGTACATTTAAAGACGACTTTACGTCGAACTGCTTGTCCTAGGTTCATCGGCATTTCTGTGAGAGTCTACACTTTAAACAAAACAATATGCAATGGATGGACCACACATTTCACTTCCGGATCATCACCAAGGCCTTATTACTCAATGTGCACTGTCGCCGAAACACATGCAGACAACCACACCATAGACTCATATTCTAACAAAAAAACAATTACCTTTATATCCATATCAAGAATGACTAAATCTAACTCTTGCATCACCACCAAAAGGATACAGGAAAAAAATGCTCTAAAATTAGATCGAGACTACATTGGTGGGTTCAGAACCGGAACTAATAATTCTGATCTGATTCTGACTGTATTGACCATATGATTCATTCAGAACTACCTCGACTATTTATATGACTGTATTGAGTATATGATTCATTCAGACCACCTCGGCTATGTCTGTGACTGTATTAACCGTATGATTCATTCACAAAAAAACTCGTCTATTTATGCTGGACTAAAGTATATCTTGAGTGTATGTTTGTGCAGTAATTTATAGAAATAATAACATATTTTGTTTGGCCGGAAATTCCTCAAATATAAACGTTAGGACCATTTTTGCTCCTTTTATGGTTGGATTGACTTTGGGATTGAACGAAATGTTACGAGTGCTAAAATGTTTAATTATTCATAAATTCTCTGTTAGTCCATGGGAACTATTGGCGTACATTCATCAAGGAATGATCCGCATGAAAATAACTTAGTTGCGAATGAAAACAAAATCAATACATTCACAACGGTCACGTCAATCCTGGTTTCATAAATGATTGAGATGTTCCAAATGACAGATAATGACAGCATTCGGAACATATTCATCTCTTTCCGATACGATCAACTAATCTCAACTCTTGGGATAAACCTTGGAGGTTAACGTAGTGATACTTCCCAAACTGACTAGATTTTGGCTGCCACAACATCTAGCTGGATGTGCGAATAACGGTCTTATAGCATGATAGGTCATAAACATAACACTCCACGTTTCAACAATCGATTAAATATCTACACGTTTAAGTCTTAGTACTCTTCTAAAACGTTTCTAATGAAAAACACAAATTTCATCGGTTTCAGTTGTCTCCATGAGATCACACTGAACATTGATAAGAAAATCCATGAGATCACACTGAAAATTGATACGAAAGTCAACGAGATAACGCTGAAAAGTAATAAGTAAATCCATCAAAGCACACTGAAAATTGATAAGAAAGTCCATGAGATCACACTGAAAAGTGATAAGTAAATCCCTGAGATCACACTGAATATTGATAAGAAAGTCCATGAGATCACGCTGAAAGAGATAAGTAAACCTATGAGAGCACACTGAAAATTGATAAGAATGTCCATGAGATCACACGAAAAATTGATAAGAAAGTCCATGAGATCACACTGAAAAGTGATAAGTAAATCCCTGAGATCACACTGAAAATTGATAAGAAAGTCCATGAGATCACATTGAAAAGTGATAAGTAAATCCCTGAGATCACACTGAAAATTGATAAAAAAAAGTCCATGAGATCACGCTGAAAATTGATAAGAAGTGGCATTTTATGAGAGATAGAGACATATGATAATATCGTTTCTTCTAATATTACAGAAACTGAGGTAAACATACCCATGATGATCGGCAGTGCAGCTGCCGGTGCAGCAGCGTCCATCTCCATAATCAGCATAGTGATGGTGGTTAAGCGTTTTTCTCTACCCATAAAGTCAAAGAAAGGACTTCGGACTGTTCAGCCATTGGTTCAGTTTCCTGCTCGACCTGCACCATTCTCTTCACCACCAGATTCGCTGCATTTCGTATGATATCTGCAGTGGAAGGATTACAGCGTCATTTGTTTTCATTTCTTTTAAAGTGGTACCCTGAGAGACAATTAGCTTATGTTTTCTTCTGTAGAACACACACACACACACACACACACACACACACACACAGACACACACTATTTTTTGTGCAAATATACAATGTGCGCCAAATCTAAATATTTTGAACTGATCCATATGGTATCGTTAATGTTCGGACACTTTCACATAAATTATAATTCGTGCAAACAGGTATAAAACACAGTGTGCCTATATACTGTATGTCGAAGCTACATTAAGTGACAAGTCTTATGTATGTATGTATGTATGTATGTATGTATGTATGTATGTATGTATGTGTGTGTGTGTGTGTGTGTGTGTGTGTGTGTGTGTGTGTGTGTGTGGACCAGTGGCATAAATCGTTACAGCTTCCGTCTCGGTATCATAAGATCTTGGGTTCGAATCTCGTCCTAGTTATACCAAAGACTTATAAAAATGTTACTTGCAGTTGCATGTCGTACTTTAGCATTAAGAGGTTAATTTTAGAACTACTCGGCCGGTTTAATGTGGTACATGATGCTATGTGTCTGCGGCTTAATGTCCCATTGCTGAACATCGGTATCAACTGCCACAATGCAGACAACTATATAAGTGAACAAAATTTAAAGCTACGAAACGAATCTAAATAACACACACACACACACACACACACACACACACACACACTGTTCTTTCAGTTTTTATGTCCATCGTGTTTCTCAAGGAATGTTCATTTCAGACCATTTGAAATTATCGTACAAACGTAAAAAATGTTTTTCATATTGTATTTTAATACTACAGTTTATTATAAAAGAAGTAGAATCTGTTTAATTGTTGGATTCTTACTATAGTAAGTAACACAATTAGAGATCTTCTTTGACTGAACTTCATCTCATATATCGTCCATATATACTTCTAAAATAGTTTAGTATTTAGAAATGTTCTTTTATTCTTGCTATTACACAAACACTTATGCTAAATACATCTGAATATTAGTCTCTTAACATTCTAAATTGTATCACTGCCTTCAAATAATTGTACAAGGGTACTCCATTCAAACTATTATATGAAAATCACTTTAGTAGTGAAATTTGATTAAATGTATTTTTAAACGAAATATATCAGAAATGTCATAGATGCGTCATGTATCGGTTGTGTTTAACATTTAGACCTTCTTACACACTATTAAACACAACAACTATGTCTTTATTCTGCCATGCTAAACAAATAAATGTCGGGTATGTTCAAAATTTGAAAACGTGTGCTGCGAGATTCTTTTTTATCAGCTCAGTATCCTACATAAGTGTACTGGATGTTCCAATTTTATACATGTATAATACGTTAGAAAAATATATATAACAATTATTTCTAAGGGATTTTTAAGACGTTTTCGTTTTGAAAAAAAAAAACGTATTTAGTGTATAATACACATATTTATACCATTGCAGTAATAATTACGATGGTATTGAGGCCATCAAGTGATCACTTCCACTTCAAGTTTAACAAACAGAAAATAACACACACACACACACACACACCTTAAAGCACAAATTATAAAGGTGTGTAATTCTGAACTCATTGATTGTACAGAGGACAAAGAGCTTTGATAGAATATCAGAGATATACTAACAGGAGACATATTTAACCTGAACAAATAAATAATATTCCATGGCACCAAATGCACATACAAAATCATTTAGAAAACACGTAGCAAGACTTACTAACAGTGTTCTGTATATTGACTATTTAAGTTGTATGTTTGGGAAAGCACTTACAATGTTTATTAGCAATAGCACCGTTTATATTTGGAATTTACAGCTTATTCAGTTTATATGCTTTTCCTCTATGAGAGTGCACAATCTGATTGGGGGTGGGGTGGGACAATTTTGGAGTCCATGACAGTACCAAGCATTTCAATAAGGCATCTTAGAATGTCACTAATGTTTAGAGATTTTGGTTGGCTATACTGAAAGCGTAATTGGCAGCAAGATCTACACCCTTCCACAAATGTGCACAATTTAAACTTGCCAAGACGCATGATAATTGGACAATTTAACAAAATGGAATATATTTTTAAATACATTTAAATGCTGTACTTTTTAACACAGCGTTTAAAGCACTGAAATAAATTCACCACTTCCATATATACATTTACAGAATTTACAAATATAATATAAGATGGCAATGTAGACCAGAGGCGTAGCGATGATATTTTGCGCCCGGGGACAAACTATAAAATTGGCGCCCCAGCGATCTTGTGACCGATTTATTACCCTTGTTTACTTATTATAATGTAACGTTGCAAGCCTCATTTTGGCGCCCCTGGACATATGTACCCCCCTGACCCCCCCCCCCCCCCGCAGCTAAGCCTCTGATGTAGAGACTATTGACGCTGGATTCCATCCTGCTTCATTTCTCCTTGAATTTTGTTAAATAAGTGCAATAAGTTACGATAAAGGGTAATTTTATGCACATTAATATTTTGTAACGATCCAATGTAGCGTATGTACACATGAAATAAACACGGTTTTACATTTTTTTGCTATTTTGTTTTTTGTTTCTAAAATTGGTTTACACGCCTTCTTGCTTTAATTTGTCGCTTTTTCAATGCAAACATGTCAAAGAAAATCAAGACATTAAGTTAACTCACTATATCACACACACATACATGACCATTTATTGTTGACCATCAATAACTCAATAATTTTGTCAAACAGAGACATTTCTTATCTACAATGGATCTCAGATCCTTAGCTAGCAATGGCTATATTATATCATTACGCTTTTTAAAAATGTCCTCTCAAGATTCGTAAAATGTTATTGAGTTGTTATGGCAAAGAAGTTGTCTACGTATTTTTTCAGTTTTTAGCATGATAATCATATTTGATGGGGAATTGGGATCATTTGTAAATAAACATCTACAACGTCTTCACGCCAGTGTGATTTCTTGCAAGCTTCGGCAGATTCTTCCCAACGTTTTCATTTTTAGAAATGGTGGCCATATTTGATGGCGCATCCGAATTGTTTATAAACATCTAATATCCCTTTCATGCAAGGATGTTTATTGACAAAGTTTATCCAACCAAGTTATTTTGTAACTGTGACCATATTTGAGAGTGAATCGGCTTCATTTGCACAAATGTGAAAGAGATATCTAAGTCAAGATGTTTTCTTCCAAATTTAATCCAAGTCTATCAAGAGGTTGTGGAGAAATTGTTTCAAGTTTATTTCCTTATGTTTGTTTATTCATGGTGGTCATATATCATGACGTATCAGCATCATGTATATAAACATGGATTCTTTTTATGCCACGTTACCCTGTGCCAGATTTGGTCTGCTGGTTTCTTAGAAAAATGTATTATATATTATTGGCAGATGCATGATGGTATCACTTGTATAAACTTTAATGGAATTCATGTTAGGATGCATTCTGTAAAGTTTTACAAATTCTATTCAGTGGTTCTGGATAATAGATGATTTTATTGTTTTGCTATTTTCTATAACAGTAGTTTTTGCATAATACATCATTGAATGTTTTGCTATTTTCTGTAACAGTAGTTTTTGGATAATAGATCATTGAATATTTTGCTTTTTCCTGTATGGATAATATATTTTTGAATGTTTTATTATTTTCTGTATAAGTGGTTTTTGGATTATAAATCTCTGAATGTTTTGCTATTTTCTATAATAGTGGTTTTTGGATAATAGACCTTTGAATGTTTTCCTATTTTCTGTAACAGTGGTTTGTGGATAATACTTCTTTGAATGTTTTGCTTTTTTCTGTAACAGTTGCTTTTGGATAAAAGATATTTGAATGTTTTGCTATTATCTGTAATAGCGGCTTTTTGAAGATATCTACTTTGAATGTTTTGCTCTTTTCTGTAACAGCAGCTGCTCTAATTTTTGTCATGGTGGCCACAAGTCGGCATCATTTCCAAAATTTGAAAGGTCTTCAAGCCACCATGCTTTATGTCCAAATTGACTAACATAAGTTTAAGAAGTCGTCTAATTTTGTTTTTGTTTTTTATTTTGCTATTCTTAGTAACTATAGTGGCTGTGTTTGATGCAGATCTGCATAATTTATAACTGGAAGAAAAAAATGTTAAGATGATCAAAGCCAAATTTGGTCAAAACTGGTCTGGTGGCTTTTGAAAAAAGGTTTGATATAGAAATTACTGACAGACGTATAATGCACAATGGACACAAGACAAGACGAGCTAAGAATCGGGAAGGCCAAAGGACTGTAAAAGTCCCGCTCTGTCTTCCAGAACGTAATATGCCTAATTTTTGTGACATCATAAGATTTATCTATACATCGTATACTGAGCTTGAAACAAATAGAGATAATAATCCTAGCAAATGACAAATGCATAAAAAAAGTGGACGATCTGAAAGGTAACATTTCAAAGTAATTAAATCTTTATTTTCAAAGCTCGACAAAAAGAAATTGAGGAATACAAAAAATGTTTTGACAGGAATCTTTTGAAATAAGAAAGATTTTCTTCTCATGAAAATTTTTCCCAAAGACTAAATCCCGCCGGAATGCAGGATGTGAAAGGGACCAAGTGTTTTCTAGCACCTCGTCTCTAAAATGGATATGCAGTTGCAACAATAAGTTAATCTGATATAAACATATATTTCATGAAAAGTTGGGAAGACATATTCATATATTTCATGAAAAGTTGGGAAGACAAATTCATATATTTCATGAAAAGTTGGGAAGACAAATTCATATATTTCATGAAAAGTTGGGAAGACAAATTCATATATTTCATGAAAAGTTGGGAAGACAAATTCATATATTTCATGAAAAGTTGGGAAGACACATTCATATATTTCATGAAAAGTTGGGAAGACACATTCATATATTTCATGAAAAGTTGGGAAGACAAATTCATATATTTCATGAAAAGTTGGGAAGACAAATTCATATATTTCATGAAAAGTTGGGAAGACAAATTCATATATTTCATGAAAAGTTGGGAAGACAAATTCATATATTTCATGAAAAGTTGGGAAGACGCATTCATATATTTCATGAAAAGTTGGGAAGACAAATTCATATATTTCATGAAAAGTTGGGAAGACAAATTCATATATTTCATGAAAAGTTGGGAAGACGCATTCATATATTTCATGAAAAGTTGGGAAGACAAATTCATATATTTCATGAAAAGTTGGGAAAACAAATTCATATATTTTATGAAAAGTTGGGAAGACAAATTCATATATTTCATGAAAAGTTGGGAAGACATATTCATATATTTCATGAAAAGTTGGGAAGACAAATTCATATATTTCATGAAAAGTTGGGAAAACAAATTCATATATTTCATGAAAAGTTGGGAAGACAAATTCATATATTTCATGAAAAGTTGGGAAGACAAATTCATATATTTCATGAAAAGTTGGGAAGACATATTCATATATTTCATGAAAAGTTGGGAAGACAAATTCATATATTTCATGAAAAGTTGGGAAGACAAATTCATATATTTTATGAAAAGTTGGGAAGACAAATTCATATATTTCATGAAAAGTTGGGAAGACAAATTCATATATTTCATGAAAAGTTGGGAAGACATATTCATATATTTCATGAAAAGTTGGGAAGACAAATTCATATATTTCATGAAAAGTTGGGAAGACAAATTCATATATTTCATGAAAAGTTGGGAAGACACATTCATATATTTCATGAAAAGTTGGGAAGACACATTCATATATTTCATGAAAAGTTGGGAAGACAAATTCATATATTTCATGAAAAGTTGGGAAAACAAATTCATATATTTTATGAAAAGTTGGGAAGACATATTCATATATTTCATGAAAAGTTGGGAAGACAAATTCATATATTTCATGAAAAGTTGGGAAGACAAATTCATATATTTCATGAAAAGTTGGGAAGACAAATTCATATATTTTATGAAAAGTTGGGAAGACAAATTCATATATTTCATGAAAAGTTGGGAAGACAAATTCATATATTTCATGAAAAGTTGGGAAGACATATTCATATATTTCATGAAAAGTTGGGAAGACAAATTCATATATTTCATGAAAAGTTGGGAAGACAAATTCATATATTTCATGAAAAGTTGGGAAGACACATTCATATATTTCATGAAAAGTTGGGAAGACACATTCATATATTTCATGAAAAGTTGGGAAGACAAATTCATATATTTCATGAAAAGTTGGGAAAACAAATTCATATATTTTATGAAAAGTTGGGAAGACATATTCATATATTTCATGAAAAGTTGGGAAGACAAATTCATATATTTCATGAAAAGTTGGGAAGACAAATTCATATATTTCATGAAAAGTTGGGAAGACACATTCATATATTTCATGAAAAGTTGGGAAGACACATTCATATATTTCATGAAAAGTTGGGAAGACAAATTCATATATTTCATGAAAAGTTGGGAAAACAAATTCATATATTTTATGAAAAGTTGGGAAGACAAATTCATATATTTCATGAAAAGTTGGGAAGACAAATTCTTCCCAAAACTATGCGCAAGTACAATTTTAAAAACGCAATGTAAATGTGTCACAATATTGTAAAATTTATATAAATGAAAGATTAATTAAACAAATATAAAGTTCTTAAAATATGATCAAAATTTGTTGGAAAAATGGCGCCATCTTAAAAGGTCTCGGATTTATATATATAGAAATAGTCTACTGTAATGTCTTCAAAAACGTCAATGATTAAAAAAACAAACAAACGAACAAAAAGCTCTCCGAATTACTGTTTGGGGAATGCGTTAAATAGGGTGTAGTGTCAAAGGTAAAATAGTGAACAACTCGTGTCACATATGGTCATTTAAAATAAAAATAACGGGTCTCGGCAATGTACGTAGTTTAGATTGTTATAGAGATCTTGAAACCAACAAAATATCTAATAATTTCATATTTGTTTGCATCCATTAATGGATTTTGCTTGTACAAATTGAACCTGGCGTAAAGCTCCTCCCAATATTTCATTCAAGTATTCTAAAATCTAGTTAATATCATGCAGACAGCCGCATAATAATATCACTAATATAACAGTATTCTCGTAACTTCGAGGACAAACACTTTTGTTTTCTTCAAAAGAAAAAATGCCATTATTAGAAGCATACGATTTTGGAATAACAAACATCTTAGAAGTATTTCCGAAAACTCGTTAAAAAATGGCAAAAAAATTGTTTCCTTGTAACAAAAACGTACTTATTGAAATAATTAAATATATAAATATTATGGGTTATTATTAGTTTCTGTTTCAAAACAAATGTTTGGAACGAAAGCATCATTTTTTTTGAAATAATAGAATGAAGTCATGCAAAAAAAGTTTTATACGTTATGTAATTGATCATCTGAAATGGATATTTTTCCCTCTTTTATTGACAGTAATACCATAAACAGCTATGAAAACACTGAAACAGAAATTTGTTTCTTATGAGCAAGTTTATTTTAATGTTTATGTCTTACGAGTTATTTTTTATCAAAAAAAAACAACACGTTTATAATCACGAAGCTGATGCAAAACCTGGTCTGAATCATTCATAAAAGTCTCATTGAGATGAAAAGCATCAAAGGGCCAGTGAGATGAAAACATCAAAGGGTCAATGAGATGAAAACATCAAAAGACCAGTGAGATGAAAAAACTAAAGGGTCAGTGAGATGAAATACCAATGGGCCAGTGAGATGGAAAACATCATTTTTTTTTGTATAATGAGAACGTCTTTTAGGTACTGTGTTGTTGACACATTGTAATAACTTGTAAGAAGTCTATACCAAACATGTCAGACAATTTTATGAATGCAATTAGCCATTAAGCAGAAAATTAAGTGTGCAATTTAGATTTTTAATGAAGCTTTTAAAAGAATTAAGTCATATTGCTACAAAGTATGCCGTGTGACAGTTTATATTGACGTCTAGCACTGGGGCATCATGCTACAGACATGTAGCATGATGTCACACCTAGTCATATTATCCTGACAACAGACTGGCCAGTCCTAAAACTAACCTCTTAATGCTGAGCGCCTAACATGGCAGATACCAGTGCCATTTTTTGAAACAAGTCGTTGGTATGACTCAGACGGGGTTTGAATCTGCGACCTCCTGCTCAAACTACTAGGCCACTGGAGTGGTCAGCAAGTGATCAAGGATCATATAAAACATTGATATGTCAAGTAATAGGAGACCATAGTACATAATTTAACATTGCCTATTGCCTAAGAAAACGTACGATGTGTTTTTTAAAATTCAGCTTAAACAGAACCATTTTCAAAAAATTATCAATGTGCAAGAAACAGCACAAGTCCGAGGTGCCATAGAATCTAACCTGTGGTGTCTCATTTAAAATTAGGTCTTTTTCAAGGCAACCACAGACTAAAGCGAAAATATAAAAATAAAAAGACACATAAGTGGAGAAAAAACGAGAAGAAGAAAAGGAAATGAGGATGGTACTAATAAATAATCACCTGGATAGGCAAGAACTGGAGTATAAAAATGGAAAACACCATAAATGAATCATCAGTGATCGTCAAGCATTATGCCAGCATTATAGAGATTTAACGTAGTATCGTATTGCAAAACACCATACAGCTTTCAGGCACCGTCATAGTTAACATTATTAATACAAAATTGAAGTTGCATGTGCTTTGTCTCTTATAATTTCTCAACCAAGGCATTTTGTTCTTTTTCTGTTGACTTTCAGTCTGTTAGAAAGTGAAGCAGGGGGGGGTAACAATAATAGGCTTGACTATTCCCTTTCAGATTTGCTTCCCTTGTCCAAGTTCACCACATTGTTTCCAGTGTTTAAATGTAGGCAAATAATGATCTCACAAATTCCAAAACAAAGCACCCACTCCTGGGAGATGATATACTGTTGTCTAGGTTTATCTGTCATATGGACAACATCCTTCTGCATACCAGGGCCTGGTGATGTGGAACGAATTGCCCATTGAAATTAGATACAAAGACACAGTGGTCCCTTTTAAGAGTGCTCTTAGAACTCACCTTTTTCGACTGCAGGAACAAACTTTTGTATCTTATATGTTTTCAGCATGTTTTTATGTTTTCCAACTTCATGGTTTTTGTTATTTATTTTTCTGTAGTGCAGTCATATCATTATAGATGTTGTAAAGCGCTTAGAGCTTCTAAAGATTAGACGCTATACAAAGTCCTCATTACATGTATTATTATTATTATTTGTACATGCAAAAGTAAAAAAAAATAAAAACTACATATAGGCATAAAACATGTTGATATTTTTTTCTAATATCCAATTAAATCACACAAAGCTAACAGCTTTAAATTTTGGGATGGCAGTATAATGCAAATTCCAATAGTGTTATGAAAAGCATTTTAAATTCAACATTTAATTTCGAGACATTTAAATTTGGTCACAGCAACGAACAAAACACAAGGGTATTGTTAAATGCGCCAAAAAGTTATTTAAAAAAAATCAAATTTTAATGCTAATTGGAATTACAACATTTCCCTTTTGTAATACATCTTTAAAATAACCTTTTAAATCAAAATTATTGGGCATAATTTGCTGGAATTAGTTATAATTATCTTGGAACAAAATAATGACCATTCATCACATTATACATGTATATAAATTATAAAGACCTTTGCGCTAAATGTAAATGAAATTATATGGGAATTGTTATTATAATTCCTCTATATATAATTCTTGCTTTTTTTCAAAATGAAAGTCTACTAACTTAAAAATAAATATACATTCTAAAAAAGTCAAAATGTTTTACAAACAAATCATCATGTGAAATGGGGATACAAGTTATTTAAAAAATTATTCCTATATAATGCTATTTTACCTAAAACTTAATGCAAACTAGTCTAGTTAATTATTATTTAGTTAATTATTAATGTATAAATCAAACAGTCATCATCTTCAATCCTGAAGCATATTAATTCATATAGCAAACTGGAAAATTGCTGAGAAATGAAGCACTGTCAATAGCTTAAAATTTTCTTAAATTAGTCAATAAACTTTAAAAAATATTTCATTATATACATTTAAGTTATACATTTTTAATTAGGAAATTTAACTAATTGTTAAAAATGTAAATTCAAATCAGAAAAAAGAAGAAAAAAGAAAATGGTGCACAAGCTTTGGTAAAAAAAATGGGAATATTAATTTAACAAGCCTAATTTTGGAGCAAATGTGAATGAAAAACATTTAATGTTAATGACAATAGTTAAGTGAGGTGTTAATTGTCTTGCTGTGTAGACTTTATGAATTGGTCTGTTATAGTAAATACAAATTTAGAAACAAAGACTTTCAGCACTGACATTGAATGATGATACTGTTCAAATTTCTCACATCACAAAGCAGTCATGAACCAGGTTGAGGTAAATCAATTATATGATTTGGAGAATGGATGTTGAGAATTTTATAAAAGCTATAGTGATTTTGAAAACAATGTTTCAACTCTGTCTGGCACAGCCATTGAGTTTCAAAATAAAATGTTTCTCTGCTAAAGTTTCATTGTCCAAAAACTATTCTCTCTGGATGCAAAGTTTCATGTTCCAAAAACTATTTGGTTTGTTAAAAGTAATGATGGAAACATGAATATTTCTTTAACAGATCAGTTAAATAGGAAACATGACTATTTCTTTAAAACTTTAGCTACTGTTGCCAACACTGGTCTCTATTCCATGGTTAATGTAAAAATCCTAAACCCAGCAATGATAGCCATGTTTTGACTTATAGTGATTGTTATCAGGAACATTATAATAAAAGTAATAATAATAACAATAACACGATAATAACAGAAATAATTTATTATATAAACTCAATGCTGTGAGCAAGCACCTGCAGAATATGAAAATGATCTTTAGACAAGGTATGTATCTAACACAACTATGAGTGACCACATCACAAAAACCACTGATTTTGATTAAATCATTTGTAAACATGAATATATACCAGAACAAAGTACATGTAACTAAGTGCCATATAGTGTGTATCATATGGGA